>JAXQQM020077332.1:0-125000 GCA_034641835.2 Pinus albicaulis | reverse complement strand
AAACATAAAATCATGGATTTTCCTTGGCCAAAGCAAGGGATATTCACGTGGGGTTCAAAAGAGCCATTATTTAATTAAGAGGAATATTTTGGAGTAAGTTGAGAGCACCCATGAGTGAAAAACGAGTTGAATTGCAAGTGGGAATTTATGTTGGTATTTACACGAAGATAAAAATTCTTTTGAAAATCAAAATTCATGGTCAATTTGTGCCAATCATGTATGGTTTTTTTAGCGTTAGGACATGATAAATTTTGAATTTGACTGCAAATTTGAGGTAGGAGAACCCAAACCTGAATTGGTAAAAAGGGGACTGTGAAATTTATGTTGGTTGGGTTGGATATTGGGCACTAAGAAGGGAGGAAACTAAGGGATTATACAATTAAAGAAGGTACTCCCTTGTGTAGTTATAACAAACTAGGAAGGAATTTGGACAATTCATGGATGTCCTAGCCTAGTAGGTAGAGAGTTGTTGCCTTGATTTTCTTGTGAAGGAGTGTTTCTTTCACAACTATGTATTTTATTGAGATTCTAAGTTTTCCATTTGTGGAATCATGGTTGGTTAATGGGTGGCCAGGTGTATGAAAGAACATGCACAATTGAGCCTATGGTTAGGTGGAAAAGAAAACACCATTAGCCGGTTCTAGGAAACTCCTTGAAGGCAAATCTATCCAAACTCCTTGATGTTCTCAATTATAAATGTACCTAATATATTATCTATTATGATGTTACATGTTATGTATTATTGTTTGAAAATGATTTTTATATCATGGTTGAATAAATTGGGACATTGAAGAGTGTTTATGAAGATTCCATTGGAAACTGAGATATTGGGTTGATATAAGACTTCAGAATTTCTATCTTAATTTCTATAAGAATATTGAGGATTTTTTAATCATCACAAAACATTTGAAGACAGTAATATATTATTTTCAGTAATGAATACATAAATACTTGAAAATTTTGATGTTGAAGATTACATTGAGTTCATAGTCTCTGACAATTAACAACCAAGATTTGATTCCTTTAATTGGAGCTATAGGAATGTTGCATAACTTTTGGAAAACAGTGACAAGTGGCATCCATTTGAAGCTATACATTGAAATTTGTGCAAGGTTGACCCCTAAAGAGGAGTTGGGCCTTAACTTTGAAAAAAAAAATGGGGGGCAGTGGGTGGTGTGCTTTGATATCTCTAACATGCATATTTTGAGCCTAAAATGAAACCTCACTTATGATCTAATAATAAAGTTAATAATTGGCCTTAATGACCCTATATCTAAATAATATTTTATGGTTCCCTTTTGCAAGCTATGCTTATATACATAAATATACACCTCTAAAATTATGTTGAAGTTTAAGGTCTTAACATCAATTAAAACAAACTTGTAATATGAGGGAACACACACATATGGGCAAAGAAATATTCATTGGAAGCTAAAACAATAAATCAATTGATTAATTTTTGCAAAATTATGTCTTTAAAGCTTTAGGATAGGGTTGAAAAGAATATGACCCATTAATTCTCGTCTATATTTTCTCTATGTATAATGAACCTTCTAGATTTTAAATTTGGTGGTTCTTTTTTCAGTAAGATATGGTACTCTTACCTTCCACATTTTTCCTAAAAAACCATTCAAAGTAAAATCCTCAATATTGGAGTTTGGGCCACTAAATTTGGCTTTCAAAATTAATTGCTAAAGGATTTTAAAGCCTGTGTTTTACTATATTACACTTGGAAATTATTCATCATTATAGTCTAAATTATTTCGAAACATGGTCGTAAAATAGGGATGAGGTTTTATTGGAATTGAGAACTTAACTATGAGCCTTTGATTCGATAGAAATATGAATTTAGCAATGTTAAACCTATAAACAAGCTATGGATGATAAGGTGTTATTTAATTGCAAAACAAGCATGGATAGTTTTGCATTGCTCTCAACAAATAACTAGAAAATATGCCACATTTTAGGCCTTGTTTGTATAAAAATGTGATTAGGAAATTCAAATTTGGAATAGTAGAGTTGTTGCCCCCCACTTCCTTGCTCTTCCATTATAGTCTTCGTATTTATCCATGCATCATACAGGTTCCCTATAAACTCTAAATATGTGCCTCACATAAACCTACTTAATGGTCTAAGGTTGGGTCAAAATTCCATTCTCCAAATTGTATCGACCCAAGGATCACCCAAAATCATGGAAAATTTTAGGGGCTAATATTCGCAGGTGGGCTAATTTTCTATGGTTTTTCCAAAAAAAAGATTCGTCAATTTCCATTTTTTAATAAAAATTATTCGCCCAAATTTTACAATATAAAATTATTTTACGTTAAAAATCGCCAACATTATATATACAATATATATAATATCATTATAAATTTGAATAATTTTACAAATACATCAATAAACATTTTATAGTTTTCATATTAGGGATTAGTGGAATTCGCCAATTTTTTAAACTTCAAGATAATTTTCCATCCTTAAAATTATCCCTGCCCAAAATATCAAAGCTTAAAATGAGTGGATTCAAATTTTGTGAGGAAGAGTTATATTTAGTGGTTCTTATTTCAATGGTAATTTGCCTTGAAGTGATATACCACTCACAATATCACTTTTTCTAGTGACAAGGAGAGGGGGAAAACGTGATGTCATTAACAATCTCATTTTTCCCAGTGATAAGGAGAGGAAAAAAAGTTTCATGTTGCTAAAAATATCACTTTTTCTATTAATTATGAGAGGGTGAAATTCGTGTCTTTGATAATATTACTTTTTCTAGTGATAAGGAGAGGGGAAAATTAGGCATAAGATGTCCTTGTTCCACTAGAGAAGTGATATCTTGCAACATACATATGGTCCTATCGTGGAAAATTTATTGTTCAAAAATTTACAAAACCTTTATTTTGAAATGATGAGGTGAGAAGAGAAAATGAATATATGTTTTAAATATTGCATGAGAACTCCCTTCTACAATGATAAGGAGGAAAAGGGGTGGTAGGATGGGGAGGGGTATTTTATGGCCCCAGATAAACCAAAGTTTGATAGTATTCATGGGGCTTAGGCAAGATGAGTTTACTTCAAGGCATTCTTCTCGCTAAAGAATTTCAGGTTTCTTCTCTCATTGTGTTGGGTGAATCTCTTTTAATAATTTAATATTTTTTCAAAGGATATTCCCCTCGAGACAAATTTCTGGATAATCTCCTGAATCAAATTAAAAAGATATCATAATATATCCCAAAGATGAGTTTCAAGAACATTCTAAGGGATAATAACCATGAAGCAGATCAATGTGCCAACCATGGTTGGAATTTGAAGTTTGGAGAGTTGATATTTAATGTTCAATTAAGACCATCCTCCATCCCTTAGTGGATTAAGCATGAATCATATGTTCAAGTATTAAACCAGCAACTCTTATGTCAAGTTTCCAAACTTGAATAATCTAGTGGATCCGAGGAAATATGTTGTAATCAAGAATTATATTTTTTTGTAGGCTACATGTGCTGCAAGTTTTTTATAGTTTTGGGGCTCTATTGGAAGGTATTCACCTCTAAGATCCTATATATGCTTAGTGTCAGTAACTGTATTCCTCTTTGGAATATAATTTTGGATCAAGATCTTGTAGATGATACTAAAGATAGAAGAAAATCATAATGTAACTCTTGATGTACAACCATGATCCAGACACCAGTTTTTGCAGTTAATACAAATTTTCTCATTACCGTAAAAAAATAGTGTAAGGGTCATCTCTTCATATAACAAGGAAATGTTCCTTTGGAGCGATAAGTCCCATTTTTGAAATATGGGGAATTTCAAAATATTAGAGAGAAATATTTTGAGACTTTAATGATGAAGTATACACATCTAGATCTACAATTGTGATAAGATTAATCCATGCTTAGAAACCTTAAACCAAGCTCATGGATTAAACATTTTAAACCTTGTTCTTAAAAGGACCATAAGGGCTATGTTTATGACACCATTGGGGATAATGTCATCATCTAAAATATAGTTTATTCTGGTAAAGTTGATTTTGATAGAATTTTTTTCTTTTAAAGCTCATTTGTTATCTCAAAATCCTTGTAATTGAGTTAGGGTAGTAGCTCTAAACAAAGCTCATCCCTAAAGATTTGCCAAGAAGATTTTTGGAGTTTATAATTGAGTTATGGTAGTAACTCTAAATAAATCTCCTCTTACAAAGAGTATTTTTGCAGGTTGGAAATTCTATGTGATCAATTTCAAAAGATCAAGGTAATATATAATTATTTGTTGATATAGTTAATGTGGTTGGAAATCATCCTTAAAGTAAGTTTATATAGATATCCTACAAGAAATAACTTCATGTAATGAATATATCTACACAAAAAATTTGTTGAATTTTTAATTGCACTCACAAATATCATAAAATTGGAATCAATTTTTGATCTTTTTACTACAACAAAAGGTTATTTTGGAAGAGATTTCCCTTTTTAAGTTTTTATTTAAAAGAAAATTTTACTTTCATAAGAAATTAAGAAATATGTGATTTGATGATAAATACATATAATGAGAAAAACTATAACTATAACTTTAATAAATAAGATTAATTATAAAATTAATAATAAAATGACTTTGAATTTTAAACATGATTTTCCAAATCAAATTAATCAATTAATCTTTACATGCTAAAGAAATAAAAAATGATAATATAAAAAGATGAATATACATTCCCTTTTCAATGTAAAAATGAAAATATTCATTTATCTTAAAATATTAAATTATAAGTTATGATTTTAAATATTACAATTTAAATTTTCAAAAATTATAAATTATTTTTACTTATAAATTATAATTTCCATTCATATGCAATACAATTGGACAAACAAAAAATATCTTAAAATCTAAATTACTGGAAAAAATAAAAACTTACATAGTTTGCATTAAGTGGGTGTGTTGTGTTTGACTAGATTGATATATAGAAATGGATTGCACTAAGCTGACATTCCATGATGAAATAGGCTTCTTCATGGGAAAAACCATGGGTTGTTAGGAGTTAAAAATTCATTATTGTTAAATTATTAATTTTATTTTTATTTTACCATAACATAAAGCGGCATCACAACATTTCTTCCACACTAGGTTTGAGAGTCTCTTGGCCCAATAATTAATTATGTAAAAAATCAAATTCTCCATTATTAATTATGGAAACATTATTATTAAAAATCAGAACTTTTATTATTTCATGGAATATATATATATATATACCCATAAAAAAACTAATTTAATTAATTAAATGATATTAATAATGGGAAAATTATAAAAATATTATTTTAAGTGTTATTTTTTGGAATTTTGGATAGCTCAATCAGGGAAAAAAAACTTGTGACCAAATCTTGATTTGTGTTGTTTAAACTGGTTTATTGATTGTATATATAGATTGTGAAAAATTTATCTATCAAAATTTTCATTTACTTTCAATGAATCTTGGTTAGATTTTACACAAATTATATCTAATTTTTTTTCCAAAATATCACACTTAAAAACTACTTGTTTTAAAATACCAATAACTAGCGATTAGAAAAATAAAATAATAATAAATACCCATCAAATTTAACAACTGCCTACCAAACACCGTAAGGCATCTCGTCACCATCCCTTCATTTCAACATTGGAAGTTGCAATCCACTTTATCCATGAAAGAGCACTCTTTTGGAACCAACAATATCTCCCCCAACTGCATGGTTAAAAAAATAGAATCTGCCCGCAACATCATTTAAATAAACAATAATGGAATCTGACTACAACGTTGATTTAAATAAACAATATCTTCATTTTAGAAACCAATTCCCTCTTCTGATTTTTCCAATAAAGTGGAATACTTTATTGCCTACAGCATGGAATCTGCTTTCTAGATTATTTAAATAAACAATAATGGAATCTGCTTTCTAGATTATTTAAATAAACAATAATGGAATCTGCCTACAGCATTCATTTAAATAAACAATATTCCTAGACTAACTCTCCTACACTCATTATCTTCTCTTCTGCTTTCTAGACTTTCCAATCCTTTGCTAGCCCTCGAAATTGATTTTTTTTTTTCTTTTTCCAATCTTATAGTTATTCTCCCTTTCCTTCCTTTATGTAAGTACGCAACTATCTATGTGTTTCAAAAAGATACTGCCGTTAGCATCTTGTGCCCACTAAATAACAAACCCCTCCCCTGGGATAAACTAAGAACCATGGATTTTCAGACGAACCCGATAGGATTTAACAAATTTATCGTCGAACTTTCGTATTGTTTGCCCCTGTTCGCGCGAATTTGGTAAACTATGTCTGACAACAAAACCGCAGTTTGTATTTGACAAATATATTTATTTATGTAGTAAAAGAAATTTTAATAGATTATGGAATAAGGTAAAAGTGGGTAAGTTTTCATTAACTTTGTCACACTACGGCATTGTGTGCTTCATCTTTTAGATGATTTAATTTGCAATTACGATTTTGTTTCGGCTTAAGCGGCATCTATTTTTGGAAGAAGATGTCTATATATATAAAATAATGAGATAGGTTGAGTTTTATTAGCATAATTAGTTGAGGATAAATTTAGTTAGCAAAGTAACCTAGGATCAAATTTTACTGAGTTGATTGTGTCTTGTGTTAAGATAAGATACATGTTAACAAAATCTAATTAACTAAAAGTTGTTGTGGCAATGCTTTCATCCTCAAATGACTTTAACAATTTAGATACCTCTGAATAAAAATTCCACAAACAACTTAACAAACAAAAAAAATAATAAGATATAAATATAAATAATAATAATAAAAACTTGTTTTACTAAAACCCAGAAGCAAATCAAGGCAAACAAACTTACAAACTTCGACTCTGAAGTCACCATTTGAAATTATTTCATTAGAAAATTTACTTTATAAAAAACTTAATCTATCAAAATAAAAATTACAAAATTATGATATTTTGTACCAGGCTTCTAGATCTCCCATTCCCATTAACATATCAAAGTTCAAACATATATCCCATTCCCATTAACATATCAAAGTTCAAACACATATCTATGTATTACATAGATGCTACAACTTCCTACACCCAAATTATCATAAAGTACATGACACCCAGAGAGAAATGTAAGTGGATCAAGGACAGAAACAATCCATCATCTTATTAACGGCCGAAGAAGAGGGGCACGAAACAGAATTAGCAGCAGCAACAACATTGTTATTGTTATTCTCATCTCCTGCCAATATCTCGGCCACCTTATCAGTTGTGGACTGCGGCTGCACACCACTCGAAACTCCCTCCTGCTGCTGCTGCTCCTCATTTTGTGAGGCGCGATCACGCAGCTTCTGCATCTCCTCAGACCAGATTATTGCCACAAGCGACATTCTTTTTCCTAAAACTGAAAACGGAGAGAGTGAATATTTAATATCTTCACTCACGATGCTGGTGAAATCC
The DNA here is from genome assembly GCA_034641835.2 of Pinus albicaulis. Classification (NCBI taxonomy): domain Eukaryota; kingdom Viridiplantae; phylum Streptophyta; class Pinopsida; order Pinales; family Pinaceae; genus Pinus; species Pinus albicaulis. The sequence continues at coordinate 117,565 of JAXQQM020077332.1, read as the reverse complement.
TGCTACTGAGACGCTGTTAGTACATACCAAGCTTCTCGAAACGCTGTTAGTACATACCAAGCTTCTCGAATGAATGCACCCTCTCACGAGTTTCCCCCGTTATTTATAAGCGGCTCCATAGATCGATGACGCAAACATGTCTGTCCGGAAGTCGGTTTATGGCATTTGGTGGATTCAATGTGACACGGCAGGCAACGTGGATTACATTTTCAAATTTTACTTACTATTAAAATAAATCGTCGTTGCCCTCCAAAATGCGATGCGTATTCGGTTGTCCTTACTATGAAATGTTCTTTCATACTGAATAAATTGTGGCGACTTCCTAATGAGATATTTTCTACAAATTTAGACGGCTCACGCCAATAGCAAATGGGTCCCTATACACATTTGAAGTTTAATATTCGATGGATTTTTATTTTTATTTGAAGTTGTCTACCGAGCTCGTGAAATAGTCCGGATGGCAGAAAATTGCCGGAATCTGGTCAACTAAAACTTGAAAAATCATGTACTTGGAATGTTTAGAATCTATTTTTGACGCTGGAAATGGATTCAGCACTATCAAAAACTCTTAGGGCACTCAAAATAGTACCTTCCTGAAGCTGGGAGCCATTGAAGGCCCTTGTCTCCAATTTCGAAATCAGATAAATACGAGCATTCACCAAATTCCTGAGATTCCACTTGTCGAATTTCTTTTTGTATCTTCAGAAGCAAAAAGTCAAAGTATGAAGCCACCAAATCCCATGTGAAAATTTGTGGAAGATGCAAATGTGCCTTGCTAACCTCTCCTCTACGACTTGCCTACCTTTGGCAAGGAGGCATAATAGAAATGACTAGTCAACAACTAGGAAAACGAGTCACACTAACAACAAAGGCAGTGGGATAACACAAAATAGCAGAACTGACACAGTTGAAAAGGAAAAAATCGTGCCCCCAACACCCTAAAATGAAGTTAAGACATGGAAATATTTTGAAGGGAATGGTTGTTGTCGGAAACGAAAGAGGCATCACGTTTTTTCATGTATTTCTCATTTTTCTTGTAGTAGGGTCCATCGAAAGTATGCCACATGGGTACTCCTTGGATGAGGAATTAAATTTTGCATCCAACTAGTACTCCCGCTTTAAATTTGAGTAAACACTTTGGGAGATAAGTTGAAAATATGAGTTGAAAAAATAGTTATATTATTTTATTATTTTTTAATATTTTCACCATTTTACTTAAAAAATGGTGAATCATCCCCCATGGTTGACATCATCATCTTGAATCCTATTGGTTCTTATAAATTTTATTTGGTTATACATTTTTCTTAGGAGGCCCATTTTAGACCTCAAAATTCTCCTAATGGACCATAAACTCAAAGACCAGCCTGTGTTTGGAATTATGCAAGAATAGTACAAAAACATGGACTACACACAGTAAACAACATAACTACAACCACAGTGACATATACCCTTTTCACCCCCAAGTGGGAACAAAGTGTCAACACACCCCACCTCAAAGGACAACACGTATCCCCAGAGTGATGGTATTTCTCCCTCAAGAATCCAAACTGATATCCACCAATAGTCCCAACACAACTGGAGCTAAAACCGCCTCCTGCTATTGTAAGACATCTCAAGCACGACCTCACATAGATTATGACTACTAGAAACCCATGGTGACAAGGTGAGGAGAATACCTCACCTTCACTACGCTGCATGATGCTAATTCACCACCCCACCCAAGAGAGGATGTGACTATATAAAACCAATGGATGTAGGTTAGTCGAAGCATGTGAAGTAACCACATTGTGCCACGATGTGTTCAGTAACAGATAAGTGGGCTCCAAAACCTCGTTAAACATTTAATGCTCTTGAAGTGTACACCCCCATCAAGAAATATTTCATGGATATTTTAAAGAGAAATTTCGAGTTAAAATACGTACACCAAACTTTATTTGAAATAAATATATTTGAAATTCACGTAGTCTAAATAGGTCACAATTTTGCCAGAATGATTTTGAGAAAACCTAACAGAAACATTTGAAAATTTAGGTTATAGTTGTCAAGCTTCAAGATTTTGGGTGCCCTAGGGGTTCTTGATGGTGCTTAATCCATTTATGCCATTAAAAAAAGATGTAAACATTGTAATAGTTGTACTTCTTTATTTGAAATACATATATTTCAAATTTGCATAGTGTAAACATCCCACAATTTTGTCAGAATTATTTTGAGAAAATCCTACATAAATTTTTGAAAATCCAGGTTACCATTGTCAAGCTTCAGAATTTTGGGGGCCATAAGTGATGGTGCTGAATCCATTTCTACCATAAAAAAAATTATGTAAACAATGTAATAATTGGATTTCTTGAATTTTTTTTGGCAGATTCTAGTGAGAAATTAGTCATCCGGGAAAAATTGTGGTCTCGATAGACTACACCTTTCAAATTTAACTTCAATGCAATTAGTTAAATAGATTTTATTTCTGATGCCACATATATGGGTTCCAAATTTCGATATCAAATTTCTTCGAACTAACACTAATTTTAAATTAATATAATATTAATTTATTTTTCAAAATTTTATATATAAAAAAATTAAATTTAATAATAAAAGTATTATTGTTTAATGTTTAAATTTATAATTACTATTATATATATATATATATATATATATATATATATATATATATATAATTAGTTTTCTGAGTTGCTATTCGTATTAACATTAATTTTAAATTAATATACAATTTAAATAATTTAGATTTATTTTATTTTAAAAAATTTATACGAAATAATTTAATTTTAATAATAATTTAATTTTAAGGTTATGGCTAAGTCAACATTAAATTGGTGTACAAGACCCTTTGTTTGTGGGGTAACATACTCACCTTCTTTTATATACTCTACCCCCTTCTGGATCTCTATGACCTCCTAAGAGGAGATACATGTTCTTAACCACTAGTCTCACTCAAGCTTATTTTCTTTACCTTTTCTTTTTTAAATTATCATCTTTATTGTGAGATTGAATGAAAATTACATTTTTAATATGATTTTGACAATTTTGTTTTATAATGTGGTCAAGATTCAAAACTTTGTGCAAGAGTATATTAATCCTCAAGTGATTTTGATTATTTAGATGATCCTAGGTTGTGATTTCTTAAACCATGGCCTAGTCCCACAAGTTACTGACACCCTAGAAACAAAAGAAAAATATTATATATATAGTACGGAAAATTATTCTTGATTCTACCTTTCTTATATTCCTTCCTTGTAAACTCATGGGATCTTAGTGACTAATGATAACCAAGAAACATGATGTACACAATTTGAATGGTGTGCTAACTCCTTATTCAAATTACAGTTGTCAAATTCATTATTCTCTTCATTCCCATTAATGGGGCTTTATTTGTGGCTACCACCTTCATGTTATTCCCATATTTTTCTCTATCTACTCTGAGGAGTATTATTTCCTTAACTTCCACATTTTGGCTTCGATTATTTACCTTCTATAAATCATTATTCAATTGATTTTTCTATTCTCTATTCCTCTTCATCATCCAACAATTGTTGTGTAAATGATTTCCATCTTTTGGGTTTTGTATTATGCACTTTTTCCTTTCAGTGTAAGCTCATGCTTGAGGACATGAATCCTCCAAATGTCCTACTTGTTAACATATATGGCACCAAAATGTTGAATTTTCATAATCCATTTCTTGCGTCCATCTAGATCCTTTCTTCTAAAGCTTATGTTCTCATATTCCAAGCTCACAAATGTAGATCTCCACATAAATGTGGTCATATGTAAAAAAACTAAACTTATTCCAATATAGAAGTTTCTAAATATCTACCCAAGGTTTTTATTATGCCTTCAAAAATTGATCTCTTTCAAAAGTGAATTGGTGGAATTGGGAGGCATACCCAAACAAGGATTTTGGTTATATACATATTGTATGGGTTAAATTCTAAGAACCACAAAGTGATAAATAAACATGCTCTTCCCAAAAAATTTATGATACTTAACAATATTGCGAAATTGAACCATAAAAATATTTTGGAAACAAGATATACCTAGCAATCCTTTATCTTGTTTAAATAAATCCAAGGTACAAATGTGACGTAGGAGTCTGGAAACTACAAAGGCGGCATATTACCTCCTTGGGTTCATAATAAGAAATGAGATTGAGAACTATCTCCTCTATTACTTCCAATGTTGGAACCTTCTCGGATTTCTCCATAATATAAGCACAAGGATGATGCATCAACAAAAATCTAAGGGGATTTTTTATTGACAAACATACTTAAAAGAGTGTCCTTTGGATGAGGAGGGTTTTCTATTGGCCATCACTACTCCATGCAAGTTCAAAATAAATAAAGAGTGATCAATAGGTTCTTTGCCATTAAGAAGGTGATGTTGGTCCATCAAGATTCCTTCCATGAGCTACATTTTTTACTTTAGTTTTACCACACAATCAATATATTTCTCTCCCAAGAGTAACTTTTTTCTTCTAATAGGCTTGACCATGAATCATGATTTTAAAGCTAGCGAAACCATCATAATACTGTCAAGGAATGAAATCATTTTGAGAAATTGTTTTGTCAAACAATTTTCTTGCAAAGATTTCATCAAAGATAATTCTTCCAAACATTTAATCAAATACTTTCCTTGAATCCTTGTGATAAGAGATGAAATAATAGTCATGAATTACCTTATAATGATTGAGTGCAACCCCTTTTTTTATGACAATCCCGATGATGCGGTCAAACATAGCCCTCTTCCCTATTTTGGCAATACGATGAATGCCCATGTTGAACATCTTGGAGATACTACTCTAAATATCAAGGGCTAACATGATTCATCCCTGAGACCACAACCTATGTGCCACTCATTTCATTTACTAATCCAAACCCTTGAAATTTAAATTGAGTACATAGTGTTAATATGGGATGCAACTAAAGTTATTTTTTCTCAAAATAAGGTTTATATGAAATTGTTTTTGTTTTTCATCAATGCTAATAGGAATTTGGCTAGTTCTATGGCTTCACTTGAATCTATGGAATTAGATGGTTTACCCCTAGAGGGTAAGTATTTCTAGAGACACACTCATTCAAGAATGATGATGTTGGTTGGATGAATTTTTCTGCTCATTTTTCCAAGTCATACCTTATTTTTGGTTCTTCCTTCAAATACATGATGATCCAACCATATATTACTCATGAGTTATTGGAAATAAAATTTCCATCCTATATCATCTCCTATTCCTTAAACCTCAATGTGCACTTGTAGATGGTACTTTATTCATGATCTTCATTTCAGTTGATGTGTTATACTGTCATGTGTGGGTTTCTTTCTTAGACATGGTGTCATGGTTTATTACCTAGTCATGAAAGTAATAAACATTACATATGATCTAATAACATTACTTAAAAATAAATGTTTTAGTATTTTGGCTCGTTGTGCCATGGGGGACATAATTTTATTTAGATAAGTGTTGCCAAGAATTTCGTCAAGTCACACTGTCAGGGATCTGGTTGACTTAACATACGTCATATACTACTCATACTTAACATTTTCCATCTTTTTATTTTCACCGAAATCTCTTTTCTTAAAAGTATATTATTCACACTAATGTTTGATTTATCGTATGGAATTTGATACAAGCAAGGTTCAAAATATTTGGGTATCCACCATAAGATAAATAACATTTATATGTAAATGTTTGAATACAAAAGTGATATGATGAGAATTACAAATGAGAGCTCCCTATATATAAATAGGGAGTGCCTTTTCATAGAGAGTCATGTCCTTTCATTAATATTAATCATTAATTAATTTTTTTTGTAAGCTTCGTAGGTCCTCCTCATTCATTCATGTTCAAAAGCAGGTTACATCCATGAAAGACGTTCAGTGGCCTCAACTTGCCCATTGGGAAACCAAGTCTGTTGGCCACCGAAACACATTATAAGCCATACAAAATCTTAGTAACTTAAGTCTGTCACACAAGGCCTTATAGGCCCGAATGTCTAAAAATCGGTTTTCATTTACATCTACATGGCTGAAATATATGATACTAGCCGACATGTTGTCATCACAAAATTAAACAAAAACAACCATAACAAAAACTAACAACTAATCATCATCAGAAGACTCCACAAGGGCGAGGTCCTTAGCCTGGGATCCAGGTAATTCTAATTGGGGGAGGCATAAAATGTGATTTCAATACGTCCAAGGCGGACATTTTGTTGCTGAATTTGGAATTGAATAAGTTGCAATTCCTTCTAAATTTCCTGAAGACGAGTGTTTGATTTTACAGAGTTAATCGATAAAGTCATAACGGTTTTAGCCACAAGACTCTTCATAAGCCAATAAATATGCATTGTTTGTTTATACTAGGTGGCGTGTCCATAACTATGACTAGGATCTAGAGTGAGAACTAGCCAAGCCTCAACCTGAACTTTAGCTTTAGCTCGCTGATTAAGATCAACCTTCCATGACGAGATCAATTGTTTCACTTGGGCCACAGTGCTAATATTATATGTATGAACTGCTTCCTGAATTACCTGAGCATATGATTTGCGACCGCTTTTCTTTGGTGGCCAAGCTGAGGAGGATCCTTTACTTCTACGGTTGTCATTCTTCATACCACGACCCCAAACTCTGTTACCAGACGAGCTAACACCACGGGACAAGTAAACCGTTTATTTATTTATTTCCAAATTGAGCAAACTATAAGCGGGCCAACATAAAAGGAAGGTCGAGGACTAATTCTGGTCTTTGTACCTGCATCCATAGTGTAAAAATGGGTTAGAAGAACCTGATGCAAAGACATTAAAAATATGAAAGAAACATATATTGTTAGGAAAAAACACGTTAGAAAGGCATAAATTCAACCAAAGAGGCCTCCAACACCAGTTTAAACCATTTTCCACCACCACGTTCTCATGATTACTATAGTACAGTGAGAGACGAAGAGAATTCTTCCAAAGTAGAAAAAATATACCAGAGACTGGTTCCCCGAGCCAGAAACCCTTACATACCACCTCATGAACAGAGTAAATCAAATACAAGAAGTGTACTAAATTCATTGTTATGCTCAGAATGGACACAAAATGAAAATATCCCTCACTGTCAGCGATACAATCCTTCTCTACGCAACAATTAACCCAAAATTAAACATACATTTCCATTCTAGAAAGTAAAATGCCAAATAAAATAGACACTAGAATAGAAATATCGCGCACAACAAACGCAAAAACTACCAAGACTTTCCAATTTTCCAAGCACCCGTTTCTGTTTCGTCCAACATTCTAATTACCGGGTGCATCAATATCATTGTAGTGAAGAACATACCAAACAAACCATAATCGCCAAGGTAAAGGATTAGAAGAGGAAACATACCCAAATGTGAACTTCATTAACTAGAGAGACTTGGTCCCATCCTGAACACAATGATGCCAACCCAGTCGAGCAAGCACGAATGAATGAGCCAACTGCCTGCAAATACCCTTTAGAAACTAGCATCGAACCATGACACATGCACTCACGAGATTAACTGCCCCTTCCACTTTGAATTTATGAGCTCTACAACTCGTCCCTACCTCATTTAACACACAAATTTCTCTTGCGATCCCATTACAATGATCATGCATGCGAAGCTTGGGAGGTGTCCACCCTTCGACCTTGCCAAAGGTCTACACAATCATGTTGCAAATCCCAAAAAGGATACTGAACCGCATTGCGCCCCGATCAGGGATATATTAATTATTAATTATTATTATATTATTTTATGTTAATTATGTTTATAACATTGACTTCCCATTTTTAAATGTTTTGTCCTAAAAGCATATCGATGGAAAACCGTGCTATCTTTTTCTTTGTATAGTAATATATTTGCATTTTTCTGAATTCTTGGAGTTTTTATCTTCATTGATGCAAAACAATATGATCTTCTAATTATGGTAAAAAAATTTCGCAATGTGAATTGACACAACCATCCTAAATCGTTTTTTTGTAAACCCTTCTGATTATTTTGCTTGGATGAATTATTATTGTTAAACTTAATTGTAATGACATCAACCTTCTTCGGAACATAAGTTTTTTTTTTCGTCCTAAGTGATCTAGATAGGTTGATTGGATGAAATGTATACTCTTATAATTTGGGTGTTGATAAATATTTAGTGTGACACAATTTTCTATTATCATGTTTGTGGTGATTTCTCAATTTTCTTCAAGTATATGATTACCTGCATATACAGATGTTTCTTGGTAGATCGTGAAATCTTCACTTCACATTTTTTTTGTTTGTACTACAACATTTGAATATATATTCATTGCAACTAGATTCATATTTTTCTAAATTGTAAAGATGATGGGATCTATATTTTTTCCCTTCTCCTCAATTTGGAAATTTTCACTTGAAGACTTCGATGCTTCTATCTAGATAAGTTGTTCTAATATGCTTTCTAATGATTGCTTCATAGCCTTGGAATTCTTGACTTGTGCAAATAATTTTGCCCGTCATCTTTTAAGTGAGAAATTTCTTTATGTTTATCTAAAATAATTTCCTCAATTTCTTTCTGCATTCTTGATATTGACTTTTGACTTTCTTGATTGATTATCTTTGATATATTGTTCATGTCTTTAGATAAAGGTACTATCAAATTTGATCTCATGTAATATCTTCAAGTGTCACCTTCTTCGCCTTATTGGTAAAAAGTCAAAAACTTTTTATTTGTGTTTAATATGAAGGCACCCAATTTTTCAAACCAGGGTACACAAGAATTATGTCAATTTTTTTCGACTTAGTTACGACACTAAATTGATATATATGTTCATAATCATCAATTATTACTTGTAAGTCCTTATTTCACTTTGTTTCTTATGAAAATATATTCTCTTTCAGGTATATTTGATTCTGGAATTGATAATTAATTTTCCCAATCAATATTTATTTAATTTCCTTTGTCGCTTATGTTGATAAAAATATTAATTTATTTTCCTTGGATACTCCCTTTTAATGTAAATAATTGAGGATCTATAATATGAAAACTCATATAGAGGAATATTCCTTCTTTCATTTTCAAATATCCATTTTTCTTTTCCGAGATGATCTTGGAGCTTAAAATTAAGATTCAACCTAGTGGTTTCCATTATAACACTGTGAGTATATCCAACAACCCATAATCTAGATATACCATGAATTTATGGCTTAGCAAGAGTCGAGACTCCACAAGAGTGGGGGAGCCTACTCCTTGAGCCTTATCACAATGGGTCAAAGATCCCCTGTCCAATTTGAAATTGGGCGAAAAGGATAACAACCCATTGTGCCAACCACTCAATCATCCCATTATAAGCCTTTTTAATATTATAATAATACTTTTTGTAATGGTGTCTCTTTTAAAGAAACCTTAAATACCCCTTTAATATTTACTTAAAAAATAACTATATTTTTTGAATTACTCTTTTCTTTTTAACACTATATTTTATATCTATATCTATATCTATATCTATATATATATATATATATATTATCTTTCTCTCTCCCCATACATATATATATATGACCTTTACTTTCAATTAGAATATTCTCTTTCTCTAGGCCCCACACACATATACCTTGCTAACTTACGAACGTGACATTTTCAATGTATGATACATTCGATTAAAGGTACAGACTAGTCTCGTTATGTGGCATTTCAATTTTAAAAATAATACCATACATGGTCCAAAATAAGAGTGAGGTAGTGTACACTCAAAGAAACGAAACGAAAAGTGACAGTTGATCCAAATTGTCCTAAACTGATATCCTCGCATCCTAATTTAATAACATATTGTCTGAATAACTGCTGAGTTGACTTATTATAATCCAAAGAGTCAGGATTTCTTCACAGGGTGTCTCTATTGTAGCAACAATCACAACCTAAAGAGACCACGATAATGTTATTGTAGAGAATATTCTAGATTTGGTGGCATTGCCACGTTGTCAATTATGCAGCACAAGTAACTCAAGTCAGATTTAGGACTCTTAAGGCTGCTAGAAAATGGTGTCCACTTGTATGGTAGTCACGATTGCCAAAAACACCAATAGAAATTGCTTTGTTGGAATAAAACAGACGATAGAAGCAATATTTTTTTGGTGGGTGTATCGTTCCATTCATATAAGCTCTATTGTACAGACCAAAACAACTCAAAAATCATTGCATGGTATGTGGTTGCAACTTGTAGTTACTTTACTATACAAACTTAAAAAAATTGTAGTTTTACGGGCGATAACACAATCTGTATATATAATTTTTTATTATTATTAAATGAAATAACTTTGATTTTTTTCTTTCAAATTATTTTTTTATTGTTTTAATTTATTTTATATTTTTTAATAGAATTTTACATTTTTTTTTCCATTTGCAATAAATTAATTTACTTAGAAATTGGAAAAACTTTAAAAACAATTGTGTGGTTAAAAAGTCTAAAGTTAAGTTCAATAACAACAAAAGTTTCACAAAAAGATAATGGCCAAAAGCCAAATTACACTGACTATAATACCAAATGATACAAACAAGGTTCTATATCACACAATTATATCTAAAATATACAAAATATTTGGATATTCATTATAAAACAAATAATATTTATCTATAAATTTTTGAATCTAAAAGTGATATGATGAGAATTACAAATGAAGGTCCTGTATATATATTTAAGGAGTTTTCTTTCATAGAGAGTCATGTCTTTTGATTAATACTAATTATTAATTATTATTATTATTTTTTATGTTAATTATGTTCATAACATGTAATAGAAGATGTAAATAGAGTCATTGTTTCTCAAAATAAGTTTTATATGATATTGTTTTTGTTTTCCATGAATGTTACTAGACATTTGGCTTAGCTCTATGCCAATATATGCTTAATTTGAATCCCTTGAATTAGATGTCTTATCCCTAGAGGGTAAGTACTTCTAGAAACATGCTCATTCAAGTGTGATGATATTGGTTGGATGAGTTCTTTTGCTCGTTTTTCTTATTCAAACCTAATTATCTGGTTCTTCCTTCAAATACACAATGATCCAACCATAAATCACTCATGATTTCTTTCAAATGACTTTTCAAACCTATATCAGCTCCTATTACTTGCACCTCAACATGCACTTGCATATGGTATTTCATCCATAGTCTTCATTTCAGTTGATAAACTACACTGTCATGTGTGGGTTTTTTTGCTTAGACATGGTGTCATGGTTTATTACCTAGTCATGAATGCAATAAACATCAGATATGATCTAATAATATTGCTTGACAATACATGGACATAATTGTTTTTAGATAATTTTTGTCTAAATTTTGGTCTTCTACATGAGATTTAGTTGAATTAACATACTTCATATACTACTCATACTTAATATTTTTCATCTTTATCTTTTCATTCACATCTCATTTCATAGAAATATATTACTCACACTCATGTTTGATTTATCATATGTCATCTAACAAAATTTAGCCTAACCAAATGAATATCTAAAATAAAATAAAACCAAAAAAATAAGTGATAAAAAAACATAAAACCTAAAAATTAAAAAAATAATAAATATATAACTATATCATTTCATTAAAAAAAAAAAACCTTCAACCCTATGGCCTAAATTAAAAAATATATATATGAGATAAATTTTGATATCTAATATCAATCTTCCAAAGAATATAATAAAAAATTATGAAAGTCAGTTTGCTTGCATTATGATGTTAAATTGAAGTTTTGAAAAAATTAACTTAATTAAAGCTGGTTATTCTCTCCGGCCCTTTTATAAGTTAACTAGAGTGTATATACTTTGCTTTTTACTTAAAATAATAAATACACTTATTTTTTTAATTAATTAAATCTTCTTTAGAAATAAAATAAATTTACTTTTCACAGTTAGATAGTAATTTAGTAATTTTAATTTTAAAATAGAATATTTAATATATTTTAAATATAAAAATTATTTTAATAAAAAATTAATATTCATAAAGTAATAATTATACAATAAATAGTAATTTGATTTTTTAAAATATAATCAATCATCATGTAAAGATATGTAGAGAAGATTTTTATCATAATAAAAGAAGAAGAGTTTTGGAAGCATCGTTGTGTTTATTTATGTATTTTCTTATTATCTATGTTGTAAAGTTATTTGTATGTTTTATGTTGTGTTTTTGATGATAAAGGCACAATTTGCACTAGTATTAATTGAAGAATGAAGTATAAACTGTTAAACTAGATAGATGCATCCGCGTAGTTAAAAATAAGCACAAATAGAAGTTTAGTAGTATATCCACACTCCATTGCCCCTTTAGATGCAGAAATCTGGTTTTTGACATCCCCCAATATTGTCTTGGGTGAGACTGTGATCTGCGCAGCAGGTCGTTGCTGAAGGGTTCGGTAATAGAGGGTTTTTTTTTTGTGCGTAGCTAACTCTGAACCTGTATCAAGACACCTATAAGCCAACAATTCTCAATCTAACAAGCCCCTAGAGGGATCAAATCTCCTTTCACTCTAGAAAAAGTTTGTATCTCAAGAGATTTGATCCCTCTCAACACTTGGTAGATCGGGAGTTAAGATGGATCTAACATCTTTTTATTATTAATTATAATTAATCATTATCATAATTATAAATATAAATAGAATTATTACTTATTACTTATTAATTTAATTTAATTTTAATTTTAATTTTGATGTAATTTGACCAAGTCAAAATATTTGATCGATAATTATCATTATTATTTTTTAAATTTATTTTAATTTGACCTAAGTCAAAAATTTTACAAGACATTACAATATCTCTACATACTTGGTTGGAGAGCTCCCTGCACACAAATACTTTTAACCCTTTTATTTTTTGTTAATTGAGCCCACATGTAAATGTTTACAAAAATTTACACCACTACAACATCTCCCCATAACTTTGTTTCCTTTTACATTTAATTTAAAAAATGTTAGCTATGGTTTTTGGGAAAGTGGGCATTATAACAATACTTATCAAGGTATTATAGCTAATCATGTAAGTGGTAGGGATTTGAACTTGAGTGGAGAAAATAAAATAATTTTTTCTAGCCACCTAAAATAACCCTAATTAACACATTGATTAAATTAATATATTAAATAAATTAAAAGTAAATATTTGTATATTAATTTAATTAATATAGAAAATATTTGGAATTATACGATTTATATATTAATGATAAGTGGTGCACATTTTATCATTAATTATATATGTGTGTGTGTGAGAGAGAGAGAGATACATTCTAAATAAATATAAAATATATTCAACAAATTTAATTTGATTAATATAGTTCATGGGGCGTATGTGACCCAATCAATAAATATTCAATGAGTTTTTAGAAACCCTCATGGCAACCTAGACTATCATTATGTTTGAGTTTAAGGGGTTAGTGGTACATGTTCCAAATTCTTCAACTTGCTATCAAATCTTTGTGAAGCTCCTCTCTTGGTAGTTAGTGCTCATTAGGGTTTACTCCTCAGATCTGGTTCATAACCTCAAGTTTTATTTAGAGCTCTGAGTGAGTGTCCCTTCAGGCATGCAATGTTTTCATTTTCAAGGTAAGAAATTGGATGATGTTACTCATCTCTTAGTTTACAATATTGGTGAAGTTTCCATTTTTTATGGTTATTTGTTTGCGGGGGGCGGGCTAGAGGTAATCCTTCCTCCTCTCATATTTTTTCTTATACTGATGATGTCCATGCTTGATCCCCCATCAAATACATCAAGCTCAGACAACTTTGATGCATTTTTTAGTGGAAAAATCCAAGGAATTTCCATCCCTAGAAATATGTCACTCATATTTGAATGATCTTCACCAAGCATATTCAAAGGCAACCCTAATATGTCATTTTAATGGATTTTTGCCCCACACAGTCAATCTATACCCATGGATCCATTCTGTATGCACTAAGAATTACAAGGTTATTTTATGCTCAAGATGCTTCTTCATTTTGTTATTTGAGGAATATAGAGATTATCGGAAATATTTATTTAAAGGGCCCTAGTTTTGGGGCAATTCTGAATTGTTTCTAACACCGTAGTTCCCATATTTTGACCCTTCCACCACTGTCATTACCAAGATGAAAATATGGTTCAAGCTTCCTAATATACCAACTCACTTATGGCACTACACAATATTTTAGGGAGTTGGAGACTCTTTAGGCCATTATCTTGATACCGATGTCTCTTGTGGGTAGCTTGGTGTATACACTTATGGCAGAAATTGTGTTGAAATTGATATCAGTAAAGGGTTTCCCAACCAAATAAATTTAAAAATTGGTGTTTTTCACTATTCTCAAGCTCTGGATTATGATAATAATCATTTTTGTTTGCACTTATGTCATTAAACAAGCCACATATAGAGCTCTTGCTTGGTGTATAATTCTCAATAGAAGCGAAAAATTCACCATTCCAGATCTAAATTCTAGAATCCTTGTAACCCTTCTCCTACAGAGGGTGAGGCCTATGTATTGAAGAAGGACGATGAAGAAGTTGATGATGAAATCCATCCATGGGACAAGGTTCAAGACTCAAGGCCTCAAATATCTTCTGTGATTCCATGTGTGTACCATGATCCTTCGCCAAGCACAAAGATATTGAATAACAATGCTTATCTGAGTATATTGAAACAAGCCCATGAGTCGACTTCTTCGGACCAGAAAAGGAATCTATTTCAGTGTGCAATGATAATATGCAGATTTCTTTGATCAATATGCCTTCAAAAGGTTGGGTTGAGGTTTCTAAAAAGAAAGTAAAGAAAGGTCACCTCGAGGATCAACCCCAATTTGGGTAACTCTCCTCTGTAGTTGTGTCTTCTATCTTTACGTTTACTTTTATATTCTCAGTTTCATTCATCTTTTATTTGATACCACTAGTATAGGGAAAATTTTGCGAAAAAAATAGTCATGATGGAAAATGAAGTAATTTTTTCTGTTTAATTAATATAATTTTTAGACTTACAAAAAAAATATATAGTTCGCTAGTGATTTCCAGATTATGAAGTATTATGTTAACCATGAAATCAATGTTCAAATCCCTTATGGGTCAAGCCAACAAAAATAATTAATTAAATTACATTTTATATATTGATTAAACTATGTGATTCAAGTCCCACTAGCACAATCGGTTGAGGATGGACCTCGCCAGCAAGGCGACCTAGAATAAAATCTCACGGAGGGTGGTTATGCCCTATGCTAGGGGGAGGCGACATGCTAAAAAAATCCATTCAGCTAAGGGCTAATGTGGCCTAGGTCGGTTGCGATCCTCGGGTGACTTTGACGACTTATATGCCCCTGGGTCGCGACTCCGTAAGCCACAACTCAAGCCTGAAGGATCAAAAAAAACTTGACAACCAAAACAATATATTGATTAAGCTATGTGAGATATAAAATATCCTATACATCAAACCGACAAAAATAAAATAAAATTGATTAATACAAAAAAATATATTAGTTAAGTTACATTTTATATATTGATTAAAATAGGTGAGATATAAAATTTATCTTATATGGAAAACTACATAATTTATAATTTGTTTTATATATTAATTAAACATATATATATATATATATATATATATATATATATATATATATATATATAGGGTATAGGTTATTTTTTTTATATTTTCGGTTTTCACATTAATTTATGTATATCATGTTCCCTAATGGAGGTGTCGAACCAGGCGCACGAGGCAGTAGGTGGGAAATTATGAGCACCACCTGGAAAATTATGATCTTTTACGGGAGGTGTAAAGATTATCTGTGTGAAACCTCCATAATCCTCGACTGGAGTGGGAGGAGTGGATCGATGACAAATTATGGCATGTGGTGTGTGTATTTAGGCATGGTATCAGTTTAGTATGTGTTATTGGTATTCTGCGAGCAGGAGAAGGAATAAAAAAGAAACCTTGGTTTGGGAAAGGAGGCGACCCCGTCGCTGGCGCCTCCTCCTTGGTTTCTTGGTCTGTAAATTGATAAATTTCGTTGTTGGTGTGTGGAATTTTGTGTATTCGTGTGCGAGAGGAGCAAGGCCTCTGGAGGTTCAGGTCATACGACGATTTTATTATGAGTGGGTGGATTCCCCTTTGTGATTGCATGGAAATTGGATTAGCCTCCTTCGAAACTCTTCCTTGGGGTTTTGTAAGATCCAATGGTCTCTACGTCAGTGTTCTTTATGGAAAGACTCTCGGGAGGGTTGGCTAGTCGACTCCCAATGAAAGGTCGACGGTGGAGAAGTGCGGGCTCAACCCCATATTTTTGGTTAACAATTATAGGTTTGGTTGTTTGTAGTCCCGTCAGAGTGGGAGGGGTGAACCATGCTAGTTGCAACAATCGTTTTTATACCATTCCATTGGCTTGCTCAGTCTCCTTAAGGTGGTGTTGGTGTTTTTACAATCTGTCTCGTCCCTCGCCGCAGTCGGTCCTCTTCCCTATCGAAGCTTAGCTTGGCTTGAAAAGGGGGCCATTGGCCTCAATTTCAGGAAGTTTTGGTGGAAGGGGAAACAATTGGAGTTGGTCGGGGTAGTAGTATTGGTGGTTGTTCGAGGCGGGTGGTGTCCAGAGTCCGTTACAATCATGGTAGGAGTAGCTCGGTGGCCGGTCATGGGGGTCACACTCCGCAGCTTCAACAATAGGATTGGGTAATGTGAAGTGAAGGCACGGGAAGACGGTGGAAGGCAAGGCATGTGGGACATGGTCAGAGAGATGCTCGACAGTGTTATTTGGAGAATTGTAGGGAACTGATAAAGTTAGTGCTGGAGCGACTGGAAATTGCAGAATGGGTATGCCATGAAGAGCATGTTGAGCTCATAACCACTCTGAAAAAAATGCACTACTTCCAGTGCCATGCCCAAGAGCGAGTTGTGGTGGTCTAGCAAGGCCAGAACCTATTAACTAAGAAGGTAGAGAAGCTGGAGTCTTGGATAACCCACTTTGAAGAGCATGTCCAGTGCTCTTTCTACCCTCCACCTCCTTGTGGAACAACCCCGGATAACCCAACTTCATTTAATTCATATGACTAGCATGGTTACAGGTGTTCTCCTTGTTTTATGTGTTTTCTGGTGCTTTTGGCCTCCTAGGCTGTGGATTGTGTCTTTAGTTTCCTTTCTATTTATTTGTCACATGCTAATCGTGGTAGTCAACAAACCTAGTCAGGGTTAGACTACATGCATTTTGCTACTGATTTACTTACTTTTTTTATGAATGAATAGAACGTTGATTTACAAAAAAAAAATTATGTGTATCATGTTAAATGTATATTTATATTTATGTAATAAATTAATTTTTATTTCATTTAACATGTTAAATATATTTTTATAAAGTATAAATAATATGTAAACATTTGTATGTTTCTTTGTTTGTTTTTTATTTTAAATTAGTAATTTTTTTTAATTAAAAATATTTTATTTTAAAATTAATTTATTTTGAAAGTATAGTTTCAGTGGGTTTAATGGTAAATAATTTGTACTTCTTTGTAATATGACACATGTTTAAATCTAGAGGGGGTAGAATATGCTTATCTTTGTAGAAATTTTTTTTTTTCTCTCTTTTTTTGTTGTGTTTTGTTTGTTTGTTTCTTTGTGGGTGAGGCCCATGATTTTAGTATCCAAATCATAACATGAAGGTAAGTCCCTTGTCCCAAAACAAGGGGGTCTTATACACCAATTTGGTTTCCATTTTAGTCATGAAATTAAAATTATATTTTATTATTATTATTATAAATACATTCATAAGTAATTTATGAATAATTTGTCAACATGAGTATTTTACTTGCAACACTATGTTGTCATCTATTATTTAAAATGTAACAAATAAGCATCTTTAAATCAAGCAATACAAAGTTAACCATTCCCTCGAATGGGGTGACTTTCAAGGTGGGGGAGACGAGTTTCAATCGCCCCATCGGACCAATAGGCTGGGGGACATGGCACCATGGCCATGGAAAGTGTTATTGATCCATGGTGGGAATTAATCCCTCACTCGATTGGGTAGATGGTAAGGCATTGGGGTGATTATATCGACGACACGAAGCGTACAATTAGGAAGTTGGCCATAATGGATTGTGTGTTTGTGTTTAATAACTTACATAGCTTTGTGTTTTATAATGCGAGATGGATATTATGGTTTGTAGTGCAATACCCCTAGACTGAAGTTGGGTATGAGGATGCAAGAAGTACGGGGATGCGTAGCCAAGATAAAATATGCAAAGTGTAGGGTCACTCCACATTGTGCTTTGCTAAGTAATGGGAAGAATGCTTGGTTTATTAGCTAGGCATTATAATTCTGGAAAGTTCTAATTCAGGCTAGTTGGATGAATATGGGAATTGCCAATTTCCATGGCTAAAGTGTAGGCTACTAGGCTTTCATATGGTGAAGTTGGAATTAATATTAGTTTTTATTGCTTGAACTAGGAACCTAAGGTGGAGCTCCTTTTTCTCCCTTTAGGTAATAGCTATCCTTATGCCTATAATCCTCGTTCTAGTTATTTTTACTATATGTTCTATCTAGAAGTAATTTTGGCTACCTCACCCTTTATCGATTGGAGTATGGTAGTGGGTGGCATCTTCCATTTCAAATGTTCATCTCTTGTCATTTGGGAAGTGGCGAGATTTGTGAAGGTTGACAGGACCCTTGCCTTATGTTAGTTCAGTGATGGGTGTTTGGTTAAATTATGATTACTATCATATATGTCAAGAAGTTTCTCTAGGTTCTTTTTCTCTTGGATGCTGGTGCTTCCCTGTTTGTACTGTTACTATATTTGAGACTCTAGGGTTCCTACTCTATTATGAGAGTCTCCTTGGAGATGGTGGTATCTACTCTTTTAGGGCTCACTGGACTTTGTATGTACAATTAGATATGGAGTCTCAACCTAGGATGGGTGGCGGCGTTATACCTTATCTCATATCATTGATCTGGTGACAAGTCATATTAATTGGTGATTTTTAAACTCTCCATTTCTTGGTGTATGGGAGTTGACAGGGGTTGGATTATTGTAGTTAATTTAGTGGGTGAATGCTTAGAGGAAAATGGTGCCACATAGGTCAAATATCATTCCATTCATATAATACTTTTTTTTCATTTCAGAGTGTGTTGGCTTTAGGTGGGAGAGGTTCATTCTATCTAGTAAAAATTGTGTTTCATACCCTAGGCTATAGGTGTCATCCGCATCATGCCTCAATAGAGAGAAAGAGTAAGAATATGGTTTTCTTATTATGAGGAGCATGCCTCTAGAGTAAATACCCATCTACATCATCGAGTTGAAGGTTTTGCAGCTTGATATAGGGAGCACACCCCGAGTCATGTGTAAGAGGAATTGGATCAGTATGAGGGGAAGCCTCTTCCCACAAATATTGAATCTCTATTGGAGTAGACAGATTGAATCCCTTATACAAGACATGTGAGAGGAGGATTTTATAAGTATATGTAAACAATTGACTTGTAGTGGAAAATGATATTCCTTCTAGGACGTACTTTGGTGGAGCACCATGAGTCTCAAATGGACCTACTTGAATCATTGGATCACATGCATGGGAACCTTAAGGATTATGATAGTAGTTTAAAGAGGATCGAACACAAGTTGGCAAGGATAAAACACCATCTCAACATCCCCTTAGTAGTTGATAGATCTCCAACAGATCCAAGAACTCAAATTATAGTAGTAGGATTTGGTTTTGATCCCCTTACTTGACTATGTTATAGTTAGGGTTTATGGTTCCACTTTTGTAGTTAATTTTGTGTTATGCTAGATAGGCCAGTATTTAGATTTAGGCTTGGTTTATGTTGGTTTTGTTAGTTTTTAGGTGTCTCTCTTGTCTCTATAAAGAGTATGTTTTTGGCATGGGGGCTTCACTCAATGAACTTGTAACATTGCACGTGCGTTTGTTGCATGCTAAAAAATACCCTTAATTTGATTACATATTGGAAAATACCTCTAAAAATCACATTATTTAACCCCTTACCAATATGAATCCAATACACCACCCCAATTAAAAAATCCCCTACTTTAACTAGATATCGTAGGTATCCATTTTTTCATAACATTTTTTATACCCATTTATATTTTTTCATTAAATTTGAGCTCCATTTTTTATTACTCCCTATATAAAAACCCTTTACCCCCTCTTATATGATCAATATATTATGTCATTTTTTCCTCAATATATATCCCCCAATATGAATGCACGTGGTATGGCATTGCTCCCCTAGTGAAGCCCCTGTGTTTTTTGGTTATGGTCCAGTCTCCCTATGAGAGATCAGAGTGACTTATTGTAATCCTTGATGTAATCTCTTGTTTTCAAAGTTAATAAAATTGACTCCAAAAAATAAATTCAAAGTTAACCATTTTTAAAACTTTGTTTTCTTCTTGTTTCTAATTTTTTATTCATGATTTAGTGTCATTGTAAATCATGGCATTGATGATGTTTTAGTTATTTTTGAATTATGATAGACCAATTATTAATTATGTAAATGTATTTCATTAATTAATGAAAATCATTGAACCACTGACTTGGGACTAGCAATGATACCATGAGCAAGAATTAGTGAGGAGGTTTGGGAAAATTACCTTACTTGTCAAGTAAATAGCCATAGCGAAAAAACCCAGTATTCTAAGTTGCAAAAATATGAATTTGAAATTATTTCCCTATTTTCCACTTCCCTAAAATTAGTTATTAAAGGGATCTAGGTATTTTGGTAGCCAACCAGCCACATTTATGGAAGTATAGGGAAAATAAATGGGTAGTTGAAGATGTTAAAGGATTGTACAATAAGTACCCATCTAAAGTTGCAAGTACCCATCTTGATTTCCAAGTTATAACCCACAAAATATCCTAACAAAAACCATTAAATCATGGATTTTCCTTGGCCAAAGTAAGGGATATTAATGTGGGGTTTAAAAGAGCCATTATTTAAGTAAGAGGAAGAGTTTAGAGCAAGCTGAGAGCACCCACAAGTGAAAAAAAAGTTGATTTTCAAGTGGGAATTTATGTTGGTATTTATAGGAAGATAAAAATTCCTTTGAAAATCAAAATTCATGCTCAATTGATGCCAATCATGTATGGTTTTTTGAGTGTTTAGGCATGATAAATTTTGAATTTGACTACAAATTTGAGGTAGGAGAACCCAAACCTAGGGAAAATGGGGACTGTGAAGTTAATTTTGGTTGGGTTGGATAGTGGGCATTGAGAAGGGAGGGAACTAAGGGATTATAGAAGTAGAGAAGATACTCCCTTTTGTAGTTATAGCAAACTAGGAAGAAATTTGGTCAAGTCATGGATGTCCTAGCCTAGTAGGTAGAGATTTGTTGCCTTGATTTTATTGTGAATGAGTGTTTATTTCACAACTATGTATTTTATTGAGATTTTTAGTTTTCCATTGGTGGTATCATGGCTTGGCTAGCGGGTGGCCAGGTGTAGGCAAGAACATGCACAATTCAGCCTATGGTTAGGTGGAAAAGAAAACACCATTATTCAGTTGTAGGAAACTCCTTGAATATAAGTCTATCCAATTGTTTTAATTTGATGTTTTCAATTATAAATTTACCTAATATATTATCTAGTATGATGTTACATGTTATGTATTCTTGTTTGAAAATGATTTTTATATCATGGTTGAATAAATTGGGACATTGAAGAGAGTTTCTAAAGATTCCATTGGAAACCCAGATATTGGGTTGAATTTAGGATTCACAATTGAGATCTCAATTTCTATAAGAAGACTAAGGAGTTTTTAGTCATCAAAAAACATTTAAAGAAAAGAATGCATGATTTTCATTAATGGATACATAAATACTTGAAAATTTTGATGTTGAAGATTACATTAAGTTCATAGTCTCTTACAATTAACAACCAAGAGTTGATTCCTTTAATTGGAGTTACAAGATTATTGTGAAACTTGTGGAAAATAGTGACAAGTGGCATCCATTTGAAGCTATATATGGAAATCATTGCAAGGTTGACCCCTAAAGAGGAGTTGAGCCTGAGTTAGGCCTTAAATTATCCATCATCAATTGAAAAAAAATGGTGGGGGGGGCAGAGGGTGGTGTGCTTTGATAGCCCTAACATGCCTCTTCTGAGCCTAAAAAGAAAGCCTCACTTATGATCTAATAACAAATTTGATAGTTGGCCTTCATGGCCCTATATCTAAATAGTATTTTATGGTGCCCTTTTGCAAGCTATGCTTACAAAAGAAATTTTAATAGATTATGGAATAGGGTAAAAGTGAGTATGTTTTCATTAAATTTTTTGTGTACTTCATCTTTAAGATTATTTAATTTGTAATTACGATTTTGTTTTGGCCTAAGTGCATTTTTTTTAGAGGATTCGAGGGAAAAAATATTTTATTTTATTTTTAAAAAGAAATAATGAGATATGTTAAACCTTATTAGTATAATTTTTTGAGGGTGGATCTAGTCAGAGAGGTTACCCAAGATCAAACTTTATGGGGTGTTTGTGCCATGTGCTAGAGGAGGAGACATGCTAAAAAATCTAGTGAGCTAAGGGTTGGTGTGGTTGTGCCATCCCAGGTAACTTTGAAGAGGTAGATGCCCCTAGATTTCTATTCCTCAAGCCACAGGTCAAGCTTAGAGAATCACAAACTACTTGACAAACCAAAAAAATAATAAGATATAAATATAAATAGAAAAAAGAAAGCTTATTATGCTAAAACCCAAAACCAAATCAAAATGAAATCACCATTTGAGGTTATTTCAATAGAAAATTTACTTTATAAAAAACTTAATCTATAAAAAAAAACCATACAAAATTATGATATTTTGTACAAGGCTTCTCGCCTAGCTCTCCCATTCCCATTAACATATCAAAGTTCAAACATATATGTACGTATTATATAGATGCTACAACTTCCTACAACAATCTACATAGATGCGTATCTTTGAGAAGAGATGTGACGGTTACCAGCCCCTGAATTGTGTTACAATGAGGCTTGAGGGCCTATTTATTGTTGAGAAACAATGTAGAATCCGAAACGTCCAAAAACCTAACCCTAGGAGGTGAAACGCCAAAACTATGGGCCCCGTTTGGGTAAATTGGTGTTTCAAATTCCCGGGGATGTAACTTTGGCATACGATCTCCGTTTGATGCACATAATAGATTTTTAGAAATATCTGGACTTGGCCACTCTCGGTTTTCCCAAAAACCATTGTTTAGGGTCTCAAAATGGCTCCAAAAGTTCAAGACCCGAAAAACTGCTAAAAATAGTAAGTTGTGCTGAAACTTGAAAACGGAAAGAACTGATGGCGAGGGTTCAAATGGAATAGGTGGGTGGCCACCAATATCCACCTGGATCATTAATGCCCCAAAATGGCTTCAGGCGTGCAGGACCCAAAAACCTGCTAAAAATAGTAAGTTGCTGGAAGTGAAAAGCTACAAGAATTGATGTCGCGGGAACAAATGGAACAAGTGGGCAGCCACCGATATCCACCTGGATCATTATATGTCAAACCAACAAAAATAAAATAAAATTGATTAATATAAAAAGTATATTAATTAAGTTACATTTTATATATTGATTAAACTAGGTGAGATATAAAATTTATCTTATATAGAAAACTACATAATTTATAATTTATTTTATATATTAATTAAACTAATTAATATATATATATATATATATGTGTGTGTGTGTGTGTGTGTGTGTGTGTGTGTGTGTGTGAATGGTATAGGTTATTTTTAATAATTTGGGTTTTCACACACACACACATATATATATATCATGTTCCTTGATGGGTGTGATGAACTGGGCACATGAGGCAGTGTGTGGGAAATTATGAGCACCACTTGGAAAAAGGAATGAGGAACAACCTCCCCTTCCTCTCACAGTTCCTTGTGTACGAGAGGTGTAAAGAAGATCCATGTGAAACCTCCGTCAACCTCGACCACAGTGAGAGGAGAGGATCAACAAACGATTATGGCAGGTGGTGTGTGTATTTGGGCATGGTATCGATTCAGTGTGTGCTAATGGTATTCAAAGAGTGGGAGAATGAAGAAACAAGAGATCTTGGTTTGGGAAAGGAGGTGACCCCGTCAGTAGTGCATCCTCCCTGGTTTCTGGGCATGTAAATTGGCAACTTTCCTCATTGGTGTGTGGAATTCAGTGTCTTCATGTGCGAGAGAGTGGGGCCTTTGAAGGTTTAGGCCGTACGGCGGTTCTGTTATGAGTGGGTGGGTTCCCCTTTGTGTTTTCCTGGAAATTGGATTGGCCTCCTTCATATTTCTTCCTCAGGGTTCTGTAAGCTTCACTGGTATTTTCAGAAAGACTCTTGGGAGGGTTGGCTAGTCGACTCCCAGTGAAAGGTCGAGGGTGGTGAAGCACAGGCTCAGGCCCATATTTCTGGTTATAAATTGTGGGCCTGGTTGTGTGTAGTCTCATAAGAGTGGGAGGGGTGAACGGTGGTTGCAACTTCCATTTTTATACCATTCCATTGGCTTTCTCGGTCTCCTCAAGCTGGTGTTGGTGTTTTTACAATGCGTCTCAGTCCTCGCCGCAGTCAGTCCTCTTCCCCATCGAAGCCTAGCTTGGTTCGACATGGGGTCGGTAGCCTCAATTGTAGGATATTGTGGTGGAGGGGGAGACAATTGGAGCTGGCCAGGGTGGCAAGACTGGTGGTCATTCAAGGTGGGAGACGTCTAGAGTCCGTTGTGGTCATGGTCGGGGTGGATGAGTGGTTGGTCATGGGGGTCGCACTCTGCAACCTCAATAACGGGATGGGGTGATGCGACGTGGATGCACGACCAAACGAGGGAAGGCAAGGCGTGTGGGGTATGGTCAGAGGGACGTTCGAAAGTGTTGTTTGGATAACTGCAAGGAACTAATCCATTTGGTACTAGACCGACTCAAAACTGCAGAACAGGTACGCCAAGAAGAGCATGTCGAGCTCATAGCCACTCTGAACAAAATTCACTTCTTCTAGTGCCATGCCCGAGAGAGATTTGTGGTAGTCTGGTGAGGCCAGAACCTATTATCTAAGAAGGTAGAGAATTTGGAGTCTTTGATGGCCCACTTTGAAGAACATGTACAGTTCTCTTTCCTCCCTCCACTTCCTCCTGGAACAGCCTCAGACAACTCAACTTCAATTACTTCAGATGACTAGCATGGTTACAGGTGTTCTCCTTATTTTATGTTTTTTTCTAGTGCTTTTGGCCTCCTAGGATGTGAACTGTGTCTTTAGTTTCCTTTCTATTTCTTTGTCACATGCAAATTGCAGTAGTCAACAAACCTGATCGGGGTGGGGCTTCTTGCATTTTACTACTGATGTACTTACTTTTTGATGAATGAATAGAATGTTGTTTTACAAAAAAAATAAAAAAAATTATGTATATCATGTTAAATATATATTTATATTTATGTAATAAATTAATTTTTATTTAATTTAACATATAAATATCTTTTTATATAGTATCCATAATATGTAAACATTTTTTTATTTTTATTTTTTGTAAATTGGTATTTTTTATATTAAAAATATTTATTTTAAAATTACTTTATTTTGAAAGTATAGTTTGAGTGGGTTTAATGGTCAAGAACTTGTACTTCTTTATAAGATGACACAAGTTTAAATCTAGAGGGGGTAGAGTATGCTTATCTTTGTAAACTTTGTTTTTCTTTTTTCTTTTTTTCTCTCTTTCTTCTTTTTCTTTTTTCTTTTTATTTTTAAATTATGGTGAGTTAGAAAGTCATTGGAGTAATCTGGGTGAGGCCCATAATTTTAGTATCCAAATCATAACATGAAGGTAGGACCTTTGTCCCAAAACAAGGGGGTCTTATACACGAATTTGGTGTCTGGCTTAGTCATGGCCTTAAAATTATATATATATATATATATATATATATATATATATATATATATATAATAAATACATTCATAAGTAATTTATGAATAATTTTTCAACATGAGTATTTTACTTGCAACATTATAAGGTTTAATTATGGGTTGTCATATATTATTTAAAATGTAACAAATAAACATCTTTAAATCAAGCAATACAAAGTTAACCATTCCCTTGAATGGGGTGACTTTCAAGGAGGGTGGTGGCAGGGGGGGGGTGTGGGTAGTGGGGGATGAGTTTCAATCACCCCACCTGACCAATAGACTAGGGGACTTGGCACCATGTGCATGGAATGTGTGATTTATGTTTGGTGGGAATTAATCCCTCACTCGACTGGGTAGATTATAAGACATTGGGGTGATCATATCAACAAAACAAAGCATACAATCAGGAAGTTGGCCATAATGGATTGCATGTTTGTGTTTAATAACTTACATAGCTCTGTGTTTTATAACGTGAGAGGGATATTATGGTTTTTAGTGCAATACCCCCTATACTAAAGTTGGGTATGAGGATGAAAGAAGTAGGGGGATTAGTATCCATGATAATATATGAAAATTGGAGGATCACTCCACACCATGGTTTGATTAGCAATGGGAACAATGCTTGGGTTATTAGCTAGGAATAATAATTATGGAAAGTTCTAATTCAATATAGTGGGATGAATATGGGAATTACCACTTTCCATGGCTAAAGTGTAGACTACTAGGCTTTCATATGGTGAAGTTGGAATTAATATTGATTTTTATTACTTGAACCAGGCACCTAAGGTGGAGCTCCCTTTTCTCCCTTTAGGTAATAGCTATCCTTATGCCTATAATCCTCTTTCTGGTTATTTCTACTATCTGTTCTATCTAGAATTAATTTCGAGTACATCATCCTTTATCGATTGGAGTATGGTGGTGGGTGGATTCTTCCATTTAAATTGTTCATCTCTTAACATTTAGGAAGTGGTGAGCTTTGTGGAGGCTGAGAGGACCCTTGCCATATGTTAGTCCGATGAGGGTTGTTTGGTTAAAGTATGATTACTCTCACATATGTCATGAAGTTTCTCTAGGTTCTTTGTATCTTGGATGTTAGTGCTTGCCTTCTCTAGCATGTGAGTCTCCTAAGTAGATGGTGGTATATACTCTTTTAGGGCTCACTGGGCTTTGGATGTACCATTAGATCTGGAGTCTCAACCTAGTATGGGTGGCGATTTTATTCCTTATCTCATATCATCGATCTGGTGACAACTTAGACTAATTGGTGGCTTTTTAAACTCTCCATTTCTTAGTTAATGGGGGTTGACAGGGGTTGGATTATTGTAGTTACTTTAGTGGGTGAATGCCTAGTTGAAAAAGGTGCCACACAGGTCGAATATCATTCCCTTCATTTAGTAGCTTTTGTTCATTTTAGGGTGTTGTGGCTTTAGGTGGGAGAGGTTCAAGGGTGTTGAGC
This sequence comes from Pinus albicaulis, assembly GCA_034641835.2. NCBI lineage: Eukaryota > Viridiplantae > Streptophyta > Pinopsida > Pinales > Pinaceae > Pinus > Pinus albicaulis. Next base: position 90,270 of record JAXQQM020077332.1, on the reverse strand, counting down.
CCCAAGATTGTGCTTTCTTTCATCTTACTTCACCTAATTTTCCTTTGTCCATTGATATCCCAGGCCCAATTGATCAATGAAATTAGTTAAAATTACTTTTAGAATGATTAAACATGGCTAACTTGCTAAGTTTTGTGATTTTGTCATTATAATGCAAACTGGCTACAGAATGCAGACATTCCGTAGCTAACCGGAAATTCTGCAGCTGTCTTCACGTTCAGACATGTTCCAGGTGTCCTCTCAAGAAAAACCACATATGGGTATATTCCACGTCATGTCCATATCATTCGTTGCTCACCATGAAGGAAGAACCGAATTCTGGACGTGGTTTTGGTACGTGGGAACTCATTTAAGGAAGCAGACTTCTAATAGGACTGTCTTAGTCCAGATGTCCTTTTTCTCTTTACGTTGCCATCTTCAGAGTCCTAATGTGATTTTGATAAGGAAAGAGAAGGATCCCTGTATTGTTGCAAGTTCTGTTATGTAAATTTGTTATAAAAACACTTGGGAAACCGAGAGATAGGCTAGATTTTGCTCTAGATTTTGCTTAGATTTCATGCTATATTTCTGAAGACCGAGACTACTCTGTTTCAAGTTATTTTTCCTTTAATGAAGAAGACAACATTGCTTTGAACGCGTTGAGTTGATTTGGAGTTAGATTCCGTCTGGTGGTAGAGGGCCCCTGCCTCCTGCACGGCTTTACTTTCGTAATTTAGATAAGTATCTTAGTTGTTTTTACGTTTTTTTGAAGTTTGAGTTCGTAGTTAATTTCATTAGCCACTATAGTTATACTTGTTCTAAGAACTCTTCCAAAAGAAGAAACTCTTCCAAAAGATCATGATAATGAATGGGAAATGGCTATAGTGTTGTAGGATTTAATTGTAATTTTTTTTGTTCACTATCACAGTTGAACTTATACTAAGCAAACTCTTCCAAAAAATCCTTATGATGTCTAAGGCATGACTGTGATACTGAATGTTTCAGTTGTTTGTTTACACTAAGTAGCATAGCTGATCTTACTCTTAAAATGCTCTTCCAAAATATCATAATAATGGGTAGGAGATAGCTGTGATGTCTTAGTTTTTAAATTGCTTTCAGTCTTTATGTTTGCATTTGCACTGAATTGTACAACCAAGATTGTTCTAAGAAGCTCTTCCAAAACACCATTCATGATGGACAAAACAGGCTGTAGAATCCCATAGATTAATGCATGATAACTTAGTTAGGGTACTCCGGAGTCAAATTGCATTCAATTCATGCTCTATTATTTTGTTTTAAGTTTGATAATGGCTTGTTAGTTCAGCACTGTTTCTTGTAGACTAGTGACATTTTAGTTCAGTTTTAGCTTAGCTCATTGTATTTACATTCCACAATTAGTTGTCATCCACTGCATATTAGATTACATCAGTTGTTAAACTTAACAAAACGGCCTTCATTATTTACAAAACCTCTTCTTGTTCCAAATCTATAATTGATTCATAACCATATGAACAGAAGACAGTATCATTTCAAGGCCTGAAGTACTTTTTCAACTTCTTTACCACTTCATAAACAAAGCCTTTCCTCAAAAGACTACTTTAAAAAGAAATCTATAACTCTTGAGTAAGGTTTAGTGATGTTAAACTAAGTTGCAGAATAGAGTTAGGAACTAGTCTTAGAGTAGAAATATTATGATGGTACCAATGTTTTCCTCCAAATATGTTTCAACAAATCTTTAATCATGGATAAAATGTTGCATCATTATAAGCTGGTTGTTTAATTGTTTAGTTAGGAGAATCTGTATACTTAGCTGACCATTTCTCAAGCTCTCCCAAAATACCTTTGATGAAAGAAGTGGACAAGTTAAGTTTATGTTTTGATTCATTTCCTTAAAGTCATTATCAAGCTTTGTATTCTGCTTAGTCATAGTTTAGGTTTGATTATGTTTCAGTATTTTCATTTGCATTTGTCATTTGTCATCAACCAATTAGGCTTCACTCTATTTTTAATCAGTAGCTTCTTTCCACTAGCTTTCTAGTCATTTTCCTTGTGAACATAAAAACCATCAAAAGACCAAAAACATCATAAATCATCATAAAAGACCAAAAACATCATAAAACACTAAACACAATGCATTAGGAAACAAACACCTAGGCACATACAGTGCACTTCACTTCAGCAGTTTACCAACCCTGGTTGACAATTAAATGAACTCAATTTAGGAGACTAGGTTGAGCACAAACATTTTGGCGCCGTTGCCGGGGAAGTGAAAACTAGGTAACCTTTGTTTCTTAACCCCCAAAAACAATTATATGCGTAGAGAGAGAGATTCAAGGGGTAGATTTATAAGCAGCAGAAGCAGAAATTTGATTCCTAGAACACCACTTGTTTCACCTAGACCAAGAGCTAGTACACCTTCAACTCAGACCCATATTCCATCCTTTACTGATCCTGGACTTCTAGAAGACCTAAGATCAGATATCCCATTAGAGAAACCTTCCACTTCATCCACTGAACCTGCCTTAGAAGAAGATCTAAAGACTCCTGTTAGGGACACAAACTTTTCCACTTCCACAGGAGAGTCAACTATGGCAGAAGAAGGAGGAGGAGGAGTCTTTAATGGAGAACACACATTATTTGGAGGTAGAGGTAGAGGTAGAGGAGAAGGAGGTAGAGGTGGAGATGGAGGAAGAGGTAGAAGAGAAATAGGAATCTCTTTTGGGTTCCCTATAATTGATGAAGAAGCCAATACAACCATGAAAAACATTTCACCCTCTGTCCTTCCAAACTTCTATGGACTTAAAACTGAAGATCCTGAAACCTTCCTATTTGAATTTGAAGTTCTGTGTATAACTTATGACTACTTACAAGATGCTCAAAAACTGAAATTATTCCCTTCAACCTTGAAAGGAGCAGCATTGAAGTGGTTTATGAGTTTGATCAATAGTTCTATTAGGACATGGGAAGACATGAAACAAGAATTTCTAGAGAGGTATCTGGATTATTGTATGCCGGTCAATCATAAGGAAGAAGTGTTTAAGATGTTACAAAAAGAAGATGAAAACTTGGAAGATTTGTTGGAGATATTTCATTACAACATCAAAAGAGCAAAAATGGAAAACCTAGATCAAGACACCTTAAAAGCTCTTTTGTTGAAAACAATTAGGGATGAATGGTTGGATATCATTAACATGATGGGAAAAGGGGATATATCACAGCTCACATTACCTGAAATATCTGAGTTATGTATCAACCTTTCAAGAGGGAAATCTAAAACTATAAAAGGTCCAAGAGATCCTGCTCTTGCAAGGGCAAGTAAGTCTGCTTCTGGGACAGTAAGTAGATCAGAAATAGGACACATGCTTGATGATTTTAAATCTGACATCTTAGGGAGTCTTAGTGAGCAAATAGACACCCTTAAGATACAAAACAAGCAAAAGGCTGAATCTGATGCCTTGGCAATCTTTTGTCCCAAATGTAGAAAGAAACATGCCTTGAGAGAATGTCCTTTGGATGTAAAAGTTGTAGAAACCTGTGTCATTTGTTCTGAAAAACATGAGACCAAGAATTGTCCTTCTCTTCCTGGTCTCAAAGTTGTCTTTCAGGAGGAAAATCCTATAGATTCCACAGAATCTCTTAATTTTGTCTCTAGAAGACCTTGGCAGGGACCTCAAACACAAGGATTCCATGATCAAATGTATAATCAACCTCCACCTTGGAATTCTTGGCAGCAACCTTGGCCTCAATTTCAAAATCAATCTCAAGTTTGGGCACAAGGATCACAAGGTCCCTATGGAAGATACTCTCCATATTATCAGTATCCACCATCCTATCCACCATATCCACATTTTTATCCTCAAAATCCTCAACAACATCATCAGAACCAACCACATCAAAATCAACCACTTCCATTACCATTCCCTCAAAAATCCAATCAATTGCCAGCTCAACCTATACCAAACCCCAATAATAAGAATCCTCAGAATACATACATGATAGAAGGACAACAATTTCCAACTTATTTAATTACTCCTCTAGACCTTAGTGATGTTCAACTTAGGTCTGGAAGGATACTTGAAAAGAGGAAACCTTCTGTGATCATACAAGAACAAGATAATTCTGAGGAAGACTCCCTACGAGTGAATAAAAGTCTTGAGGAAGACACATCCTTTCAAGACCCAAACACTGAAAAACTAAAACAAAAAGATTCAATAAATCCAACTCCTGTATTAGAGCAACCATCCACATCTACTTCTATACCTCCTTTTCCGGAAAGATTACAAATTGATAGAGGTGTAGAAAAACAAATCATGGTGCCTAATTATGATTTCCTAGATGAGCTGAGAAATGTTTGCATTAAAATTCCATTATTACAAGCCATCAAGGAAATTCCAATTTTAGCCAAAACAATAAAGGAGTTGAGTATGAAGAAAACAAGAAAAATAATAAGAGAAACAAAGAAAATTCAACTGGCAGGAAAAATAGCAGACATTATGATGGGCAAGATTTCTATTCCAAAGTATCTTGACCCAGGAAATCCAGTTGTCAAAATTCACATCAATGGAATTGAAATCCAAAATACACTCATTGATTTAGGAGCAGCAATCAATATCATGAGTAGACAAATCATGGATAAACTGAAACTTCCTAATCTTCTCTTTACACCCACATTATTACAATTAGCAGACAGATCTGTGATCAAACCAAATGGGGTAATAGAAGACATTCCGGTGTCCCTAGATTCTTGGGAGTACCCTGTGGATTTCATGATCCTAACTCCTAAGAATAATCTAGGAGGACATCCCGTTATATTAGGAAGACCTTGGTTGGCTACAACTGATGCTTTTATTAGTTGTAGATCCGGTGATATGTACATCTCTGATGGTATTTCAACTAAAAAATTCACTTTATATCCTCCAGCTAGGACAATTACAGATTTAGATGACACTCAATGGATAGAGGATGAAGAAGATTTACAACCTCTCTTCACAATTTTAGAAATTAGTGAAGATAATCAAATTCTGAATACTCTAGAAAACTTTGAATCCTCTCCAGAACACAAATATGAATCATTTCAAGAGGGATCCAATATTGAGTTTTTGTCATCAAGGCAGATGTCTCTTCATTCTATGGATAAATTTGGCAGCTCTACAAGTGAGATATTTCCAGGCAAAACTTTGAATATAAACAAGAACCTAGAAAAATCTCAACAAGAAGAGTTAGTCAAAGTATTACAGAGACATTCTTCTGCATATGCATGGGAATACACTAACATGAAAGGGATAAGCCCCAAGACTTGCACTCATCACATCTATATAGAGGAAAATTGTAAACCAATCAGACAACCTCAAAGACGGATGAATCCAAATCTTAGGGAGATTGTTAAAGAAGAATTGCAAAAATTGTTAAATGTCAACTTCATCTATCCCATTTCAGATAGTCAGTGGGTTTCTCCTTTGGTAATTGTGCCAAAGAAAATGGTAAATGGAGGGTATGTATTGACTACCGGGAACTAAATAAAGCTACTCTTAAAGACCATTTTCCCTTACCTTTCATAGATCAAGTGTTAGATACATTAGCTGGCAAAAAGTACTTCTCATTCCTAGATGGGTTTAGTGGTTACAACCAAATCCAAGTAGCACTTGAAGATCAAGACAAAAACCACATTTACCTGTCCTTGGGGTACCTATGCTTACCGAGTATTGCCATTTGGATTATGCAATGCACCTGCAACATTCCAAAGGGCAGTATTAGGAATTTTTTCAGATCTAATACATGATTATGTAGAGGTATACATGGATGATTTCACAGTTTATGGAAACACTTTTGAAGAAGCTTTAGCAAACTTGGAAAAAGTTTTAAAGAGATGTCAGGAAGCAAATCTTTCACTTAGTCATGAGAAATGTTTCATGATGTTTACTGAAGGTATTGTTTTGGGGCATCACATTTCAAGGGATGGGATTAGAGTTGATGAGTCAAAAGTTGAAGTCATCTCTAACTTATCTATTCCAAGTTGTCAAAAAGATGTTAGGAGTTTTCTTGGATTTACAGGATATTATCGAAGGTTTATAGAAAACTTCACCAAGATAGCATCTCCACTTTTCAAATTACTTACCAAAGACTGTGAATTCAAGTGGAATTCTGATTGCCAGTTAGCCTTTGAGACCCTGAAAACAAAAATCTCTAAAGCACCTATTTTAAGGGGACCTAACTGGAAGCTACCTTTTCATATTTCAACAGATGCCTCAGATACAGCTCTAGGAGCAGTATTGGGACAAAAAGACTTGATTCCTTATGCCATCTACTATACCAGTAAAAACTTGACTCCTTCAGAGTTAAAATATACTGTAACTGAAAAAGAGTTTTTAGTCGTTGTTCATGCCATAAACAAATTCAGACACTATATAACAGGCTATGAAACTTTTGTTCACACAGATCACTCTGCAATTAGATATTTAATGAAAAAATCAATTACTAATGGCAGAGTCATAATATGGTTATTTCTTTTACAAGAATTCAACATTACCATTCTAGATAGGCCTGGAAAACAAAACACAGTAGCTGATTTCCTATCTAGACTCCAAAACATCAAAGATGACACTCCAGTTGAAGATCAATTTCCTAATGAATATCTTTTTGCAATTTCTACCCAAACTCCTTGGTTTGCTGACATTGCTAATTATTTAGTTTTAGGAAAATTTCCTTCAATAATGAATGCAAGAGATAAAAGAAAAATCATTTATGACAGTGCAAAATATTCATGGGTTGCTAATGAGTTGTACAAGACAGGTCCAGATTTGATCATTAGGAGATGTGTTCGTGAAGATGAGATGCCCGAGATTCTCAAAGCATGTCATGATGAACCTTGTGGTGGACACTTTGCTGATAAGAGGACAGCCTATAAGATCCTTAATTTAGGATATTATTGGCCATCCTTGTTTAAAAATGCTAAAGAGTATGTCAAAAGGTGTGACAGTTGCCAAAGGGTAGGGAAACCTTCTCCTTCAGGTGAGATGCCATTACAACCTCAAGTACATATTGAACCTTTTGAAAAATGGGCTTTGGATTTTGTAGGACCTATTAGTCCTCCATCAAGACAAAAGAGATATATATTAGTTTGCATTGATTATGTTACCAAATGGGTAGAGGCCAAGCCATTACTTTTTGCTAATGAAGCATCTGTAGTTACTTTTCTTTTTGAGGATATTTTTACTCGTTTTGGTGTCCCAAGGGAAATTGTTACAGATCAAGGAGCTCAATTTACATCAAGGCTAGTGGAAGAAATGATGGAGAGGTACAAAATCAGGCATAGAAAATCTACTCCTTATCATCCACAAGCAAATGGTCAAGTGGAATCTACTAATAAGGTCATTGAAGGAATCCTAACAAAGACTATTCATTTACATAGAAGATATTGGGTAGATAGGCTTCCTGAAGCCTTGTGGGCCTATAGAACTACATGGAGAAACACAACAGGCCATACTCCTTATGAGCTTGTTTATGGAAAGCAAGTTTTGTTCCCCATAGAGTTCCAGATTCAGACTTTCAAAATGGCAGTTCAGCTAGGACTTGATTTAACGGAGGCACAAAAGCATAGACTGGAGCAGATTAATGAATTGGATGAGATTAGACAAGATGCAATTCAGAAAACAAGTCTAGTCCAACAGCAAAGGACTAGATGGCATGACAAGTACATCAAAGAGAAGAAATTCAAAGAAGGTGACTCGGCTCTCTTGTTTGATTCAAAATTCAAGGATTTTCAAGGTAAATTTCAAACACATTGGCTAGGGCCATATGAAATTGTTGAAATTTTTGACAATGGAGCGGTAAAAATCAGGACAATAGATGAAGAAGAGGTCACTTTTCTTGTGAATGGTCATAGATTGAAGCTGTATCACAAACCACTCTCAAGAGAATAATTTTTCAAGAAGTTCCAAGAAAACAGTGATGTGAAGTTAATGAAGAAGAATCTTTCTTCTTCATCAACTTGATTGAATTTTCTGAAGCATTTCTTTTGAAAAAAAAAAAAAGGTATAAACATGAAAACCAATCATTGATTGGCATGTTTATACAGAAAATATAGGGTGAAAATCAGAGTCTTTCTGACACTCTAACTTTTCCATTTTGTTTTTGCAAGCAACTGTTACAAAATCATAAGTTCAGATCCATTGCACTTATGATCCATCTCATTTCATTTCATTCCATTCACTTATCCATCCATACTCCATTTCATTCATTCATACTTCACTTCATTCCATATTTCATTCATCTCATTCCATACTTCATCCACCTCATTTCCATATCAAAATTTAAAGTTTGATGTTTTTCTGCAAATGAATAACACATGTCATGGATTGCAGGCCATTTCCTATATTCTTCCACTCCATTTCATAAATTGAATCCATCCCATTCCATCATCCCATTCCATCATTCACTTCATACATATTCCATTATACCATGTTTCATCACCTATCTTCACTCATTCCATAAAATATTCTATGTATATTCCAAACCACTCCATTCCATGATTAAAAATTCTCCATAGGTACATTCTGTAGCTAAACAGATATTCTGCAGCTAATCAGACTTTCCACAGCCAGACAGTCATTCTGCAGCTACAGATCCTGAAGGCACTGATCAACAAACATTTTAATTGCAACAAGATGATCCAGTATATCCATGAATAAGAAGAATCAAGAAGGATTATGAAGACTCTTCCAGAGGAGAACAAAGTATACAAAGACCACAAAAAGAAAATGAAAAGCAAAGGTAAAAAGTTCTGGTTATAATGGCATTTCATAAAAACTATAGTATAGTCTAGTTATGAATCATTCGAAAAAGTTGTTTTGATTATTTTTATTGATCATACCAAATATACCCTCCGCAAAACCTTGGATAAAAATCTTTCATTTCAAATTCTATACCCGACCATCATTTAAGCGGTTAAAAAGGTTGAAGTGTTTGATTTCCTCACGTCACCCAGCCAAATCATTTAATGATGATTTTTTTTCCGTTGTAAAAATCTCCGCAGTCTTTTCACTCATTGATTTGTTTTCTTCACCTCACTTCATTAACTCATTCCGTAACTACCTCCATCACTCCATTCCGTAGCCAGCCCTTCATCATTTCATTCCGCAAAACAGAGATATCCCTATCACCGTGAGTAGAGGTATATCAATTTGAAATATCAAACCACTATCACCGTGAGCAGAGATTGAAGCATTATCACCATGAAGCAGAGGTATATCAGTGTGGAATTTGAAGCATTGTCACCGAAAAGCAGAGGTATATCAGTGTGGAATTTGAAGCCATTGTCACCGTGAAGCAGAGGTATATCAGTGTGGAATTTGAAGCCATTGTCACCGAGAAGCAGAGATATATCAGTTTGAAGATTGAAGCACTATCACCGTGAACCAGAGGTATATCAATTTGAAGGTTGAAGTTATTGTTTCCGTGAGCAGAAAGAGTACTAATCTGAAGATTGAAGAAGGAATTATGGGCCTCATTGTAAGAACTGAACCAATGGGCACAAAATACCTGGAAGGATACCCTCAAAGTAGAGAAATGTTGCAACAAGTAGGATGGCTACAATTTCTTGAGAAATTTAATGGCTTCCACAAAGAAGTCACTAAAACATTTGCAAGGTTCATTTAAGGGAGCCGAGGTTGAAATTGGAGATGTTAAATTCACTCGTCATCGAGGTTTTCATTGGGTACAACAAGATTGCTTAGAAATGGAGAGAGATGGTTTGTACCGCAGAATTCCATAATGAATCATGGAAGCAAATCCTAAATCACTGTATGGATGTCACCGTGTTTAAAAAGGGAATTCCAAGTTCGCATTTAAAAATAAATGGAGAAATATATCGCTATTCGCAAAAATTCTATCACATGTGAAGGTAGATATGGCATATTTTATGTTTACCATATTAGATTGATAATGCATTTTCGGAGGAAGAGTTAAATTTTCCTATTTCTGCTTCAAAGTTTGAAAAAGATGGCTTCTCGATGTTCAAAGGAGAGTCCAATTCCTAGAGACAACTCTATACCATCATGGCTTGGTTAAGATTTTAATTGAACACCATTTAGCCAAAACAAAGACACTTGGGATAATTTCTGGTAAGAAACCACTTTGAGGAACCAAAAGAGCCCTTCACCGAACATCACCCTTACAAGGAGAAGCGTAAATGGAGAGCCTCTAAAATTGAAATTGAAAACAAGACAGAAAGTAGTGAGGAAATAATCTCTCGATCGCCAGACTCAAACAAGAACCCAAGAAAATGAGGTAAAAAATCTCACAAAAGTTTGTTATCCATTCAAACAAGAAGAAATGAAGATCATGGGAAATGAAGAAATACACACCAACAACAAAAAGGATGAAGAAGATGAGGAAACATTCATTGAAGAAGATGTTGAAGAGGATTTTTAATGAAGAACTTCGAAATTGGACTTACTCAAAGAAGAAGTTTATGACTATGTTTAAACATTGAAAGGAAAGCTTCATAGAGTAGAGATAGAACCCTAGTCCTCCACCGTCCGAAATAGATGTGTTAAGAAGGGATAGGTATGAGCTGGAAATACTTACCGTACACATCAAAAATGAGAATGATATTCGAAGGAACAAGTCAAACTCAAAACCAAGATGAACTCAAGCTTATCTCTAATAAAATGGACATAGTGGAAAAGACTAATGAAAAGTTGAAAAAGAAGAACAAGAAGCTAATCGGTGGCACTTATCAACTTAAGGTTCAAACTTGTCATCGAAAACCCAGAAGACCTTTAGCTCTGTGCAAAGAAGAAGGAGAGGATTAGATGTTCTTGCGAAGTCTCTCGAGTTTATGGAATAAATCGCATGAGGACATGCAAGAAGACAAAATAGCGGGGGGTATGTTGAGCCCCAAGATTGTGCTTTCTTCATCTTACTTCACCTCATTTTCCTTTTTCCATTGATATCCCGTGCCCAATTGATCAATGAAATTAGTTAAAATTACTTTAGAATGATTAAACATGGCTAACTTGCTAAGTTTTGTGATTTTGTCATTATAATGCAAATCAAGTTGCTGCACGTACATTCCGTAGCCAACCGGCAATTCTCGTTGTGCTTGTCTTCATGTTAAGGCATGTTCCGTGTGTCCTCTCAAGAAAAACCACACATGGGTATATTCCACGTCATGTCCACATCGTTCGTTGCTCACCATGAAGGAAGAAATCAAATTCTCGGACGTGGTTTTTGGTACGTGGGAACCTATTTAAGGAGGCGTACTTCTAATAGGACCGTTCCTTAGTCTCGTATGTCCTTTTTCTCTTTACGTTTCCATCCTCGGTAGTCCTAATGTGATTTTGATAAGGAAAGACAAGGATCCCCGTATTGTTGCAAGTTCTGTTATGTAAATTTGTTATAAAAACACTTGGGAAACCGAGAGATAGGCTAGATTTTTCTAGATTTCATGCTATATTTCTCAAGACCGAGACTACTCGTTGCAAGTTATTTTCCTTTAATGAAGAAGACATCATTGCTTTGAACGCGTTGAGTTTATTTGGAGTTAGATTCCGTCCGGTGGCAGAGGGCCCCCGCCTCCTACACGGCTTTACTTTCGTAATTTAGATAAGTATCTTAGTTGTTTTTACGTTTTGAAGTTTGAGTTCGTAGGTTAATTTCATTAGCCACTATAGTTATACTTGTCTCTAAGAACTCTTCCAAAAGATCATGATAATGAATGGGAAATGGCTATAGTGTTGTAGGATTTAATTGTAATTTTTTCGTCTACTATCACAGCTTGAACTTATACTAAGAAAAACTCTTCAAAAAATCCTTATGATGTCTAAGGCATGACTGTGATACCGAATGTTTCAGCTTGTTTGTTTACACTAAGTAACATAGCTGATATTGCTCTTAAAACACTCTTCCAAAATATCATAATGATGGGTGAGATATCTCGTGATGTATTAGTTTTTAAATTGCTTTCGCCTTTATGTTTGCATTTGCATTGAATTGTACAAACAGATTGTTCTAAGAAGCTCTTCCAAAACACCATTCATGATGGACAAAACAGCCGTAGAATCCCATAGATTAATGCATGATAACTTAGTTAGGGTACTCCGGAGTCAAATTGCATTCAATTCACAGCTCTGTTATTTTGTTTTAAGTTTGATAATGGCTTGTTAGTTCAAGATCGTTGTAGACTAGTGACATTTTAGTTCAGTTTTAGCTTAGCTTCATCAGTGATTTACATTCCACAATTAGTTGTCGTCCACCTTATACCAGATTTTTTCAACACAATTTTAACAAATGCCTCTACTAGTTAAATTTTTTTCAAAATTCAAAATTGATTTGGCAACTATATGAATAAAGATAAAACACTATTTCAAGGCCTCGAAGTACTTTTGCAACTTCTTTACCACTTCATAAACAAAGCCTTTCCTCAAAAGACTACTTTAAAAAGAAATCTATAACTCTTGAGTAAGGTTTAGCATGTTAAAACTAAGTTGCAGAATAGAGTTAGAACTAGTCTGTAGGAGTAGAAATCTTATGATGGTACCAATGTTTTCCAAATATGTTTCAACAAATCTTTAATCATGGATAAAATGTTGCATCATTATAAGCTGTTGTTTAATTGTTTAGTTAGGAGAATTTGTATACTTAGCCGACCATTTCTCAAGCTCTCCCAAAATACCTTTGATGAAAGAAGTGGACAAGTTAAGTTTATGTTCTGATTCATTTCCTTAAAGTCATTATCAAGCTTTGTATTCTTCTTAGTCATAGTTTAGGTTTGATTCTCGTTTCCCGCATTTGCATTTGCATTTGTCATTTGTCATCAATCAATTAGGCTTCACTCTATTTTTAATCAAGAGTTTCTTTCCACTAGCTTTCTAGTCATTTTCCTTGTGAACATAAAACCATCAAAAGACCAAAAACATCATAAATCATCATAAAAGACCAAAAACATCATAAAACACTAAACACAATGCATTAAGAGACAAACACTCCAGGCACATACAAAGGCACTCACTTCAGCAAACTTTTACCAACCCCGGTTGACAATTAAATGAACTCAATTTAGGAGACTAGGTTGAGCACAAACAAGAGGTTCATTCTATCCAAGACAGGTTGTGTTTCATACTCCTAGGTTCCAGGTGTCATCCACACCATGCCTTCGATAGAGAAAGAGCATGAAGATGTGTTTTTTATTATGAGGAGCATGCATCTAGATTAAATACCATCTACATCATCGAGTTGAAGGTTTTGAAACCTGATATAGGGAGAACACCCTCAAGCCATGTACAAGAGGAATTGGCTTGGTCGTAGGGGAAGCCTATTCCCACAAATATTGAATCTCTAATGGAGTAGACAAATTGATCCCTTATATAAGACATGTAAGAGGAATATTTAATAAATATATGTAAACAATAGAATTTTATTGGAAATGCAATTTGTTCTCGTACGTACTGCTGAGCACCATGAGTCTCATATGGACCTACTCACATGGAAATACATGGCATGTAAATGAGATACTCGATCCTGAACCGTGAGGGGCTAAACCGGAGAGGATGACCATCATCTCAAAGACCATCCCGTGTTCAAAATTATGCAATAATAGTACAAAAAAACATGGACTACACACTCCGTAAGAAAATAAGCACAAACTGTGAATGACATATGCCCTTTTCACCCCAAAGCAAGAACAAAGTGTCATCACACCCCACCTCAAAGGAAAAAAGTATCCCCGGCGTACTCGTATGTCTCCCTCAAGTCCATCAAATGATATCCACCCATAATATTAATACAACTAGAGCTAAAACCGCCTCCCGCTATTGTAAGACAAACCCAAAGCATGGCCTCACATACATTATGACTACCGTAAACCCATGGTCACAAGGTGAGGATAATACCTCACCTTCGCCGCACTACGTGATGCTAATTCACTACCCCACCTCGAGAGAGCATGTGAGTATATAAAACCAAGGGATGTAGGTTATTTGAAGCATGTAAAGAACTACATTGTGCCATGATATGTCCGATAATAGATAAGTGTGTTCCAAAACCTCGTTAAACATTTAATGCTCTTGAAGTGTACATCCCTACAAGGAAATATTGCATGGATTTTTGAAGACAGCTTTCGAGTTAAAATTTGTAACACTAAAACTTTATTTGAAATACACATATTTCAAATTCACATAGTCTAAATAGGTCACAATTTTGGCAGAATGATTTTGAGAAATCTTGACAAAAACTTTTTGAAAATTCAGCATAGTTGTCAAGCTTCCGTATTTTGGGTGCCCCAAGGGTTCTTGATGGTGCTTAATCCATTTTCTCCACTAAAAGAAAAGAATGTAAAGTTGTATTTCTTTATTTGGAATACATATATTTCAAATTCGCATAGTGTAAAAAAAAAAAAAGGCCACAATTTTGCCGAAATGTTTTGAGAAAAATCCTGCATAATTTTTTGAAAAATCCAGGTTACAAATCGCCAAGCTTCTCAATTTTGGGTGCCATAGGGGTTTTTGATGGTGTCAATCCATTTCTACCATAAAAAAATGATGTAAACAATGTCATAATTGGATTTATTGATTTTTTTTCGGATTCTAGTGGAGAAATTAGCCATTCGAACAAAATTGTGGTCCCTGTGAGACTACCCTTTCAAATTTAACTTCGATGGAATTAGTTAAATAGATTTTATTTCTGATGCCACATAGATGGATTCCTAATGTCGATGTCGAGTCTCTTCCAACTTACACTAATTTAAAATTAATACAATATTAATTTAATTTTTTTATACAATTATATATAATTAAAAATTAAATTTAATAATAAAAGAATTATTGTTTAATGTTTAAATTTATAATAATTAAATTATATTATTATAAAAATAATTAATTTTAATTACTTTTGTGAGTTGCTACTCGTATTAACACTAATTTAAAATTAATATACAATTTAAATAATTTCAATTTATTTTATTTTTAAAATTATATGAAATAATAATAACATTTATTATTTAATGTCTTAACTTATAAATATTATATTATTTTAGGTATATAATAATAATAGTAATAATAATTTAATATTAAGGTTATGGCTAAGTCAACATTAAATTGGTGTACAAGGCCCTTTGTTTGTGGAATAACAAACTCACCTCTTTACATACTCTACCCCTTCTCCGGATTTGTGTGACCTCCTAAGAGGAGATACATGTTCTTAACCACTAATCTCACTCAAGCTTATTTTCTTTACCTTTATTTTTTAAATTATCATCTTTATTGTGAGATTGAATGAAATTGTATTTTTAATACGAGTTTGACAATTTAGTTTTGTAAGATGGTCAAGATTCGTAACTTCGTGCAAGAGTAGCATTATCCTCAAGTGATTTTGATTACTTAGATGTTTCTAGGTTGTGATTTCTTAAAACATGGCCTAGTCCCACAATTTACCGACACCCTAGAAACAAAAGAATATATATATATATATATATATATATATATATATATATATATATATATATATATATATATATATATATATATATATATATATATATATATATATATTATTTTATTTTATTTTATTTTGCACATGGAAAATATTCTGATTCTCCCTTTCTTATATTACTTCCTTTTCAAACTCATGGGACCTTAGTAACTAATGATAAGTAAGAAACAAGATTTACAAGATTTGAATGGTGTGCTAAATCCGTATTTAAATTAGAGTTGTCATGTGTGCTAACTCCTTATTCAAATTAGAGTTGTCAAATCCATTATTCTCTTCATTCCCATTAATGGGGGGTTTATTTTTTGGCTACCACCTTGTTACACGCCATTTTTTCACCATGATATTTGATGGTCAATAGGGATCTATCACTATCCATACTCATGCTTCCTTAGAAGTCAAATATTTATATTCCTTAACCAAGTTTTTGAAACTCGGGAAAATATCTCTTAAAGACTCTTAAAGATGGCTGTATTAACTTTTATGGTCAATTTCGTGCATGCGCATATTACTAAGCTTACATATGGAAATATTTGCTTTGTTTTTCGTTAAAATATGCGCACCCCATTTAAAATAAATTAAAGGCTAAAAGTAACTTACAAGCATAGTTGGGTGCATATTCTTCCAACTAAAAGCCTTTAAGTCGCGCTAGTTCGAGCTAAATCCCCCTCCAATCATGGAACTTATCCCTTGGATCAAGGAACCCTAATCCCTTCATTTGAGGATCACACCCTCTATTGGTGGGATCTCGAAACCTCCCCTCAATTTCTCCTATAAATTGAGCCGAAACTTCAAGGTTAGGGTTCACTTATGATAATCTTATGCTAGTCATTCTAGAGTGCAAAGCTTGTTAAAACCAAGGAGGAAGATTGAAAGGCATACAGGAGGAATCCGTATGACATCAAGGCCCGCTTATAAGATTTCTTTATATTCTTGATAATACATTTGGATAATTTTTCTCATTGCGTTGTTTTCGTATCATTAAAACAATGACAATTCTTAATCTCCTTGATCATTAAGTTAAGATATTGCTCTGGGATTATTACATACCGCATGCTTTTGATTCTATGCATTTTTGTGATTGCAAGTTTCTTCTCGCATTGAAGGACTTCTTGGGATAAAAGGCAAACTCTTCATCAAACATCTCGTTGAAGGATAAGAGCATTATCCTTATTTTCTAGTTTTGATAATCTGAATTTTAATAGCTTAGGAAAGAGACATTCTTATGTCCGTTTTTTTGAAGTTATCTCGTTGGGATACTAGGGGAGATCTCTCTTGTCCGCAAGAGGGATTTATCCGGGGTAACAAATTGGTGACTCCGTTGGGGAACAACTTAGTTTTCTCTTGGGTTCTTTTTGGTTTAGCTCTCTCGATTTTTCTAGTTTGGATTATGTCCGAGTGTTATTGGGTTTTTCAATTTTTAAATCCCTTCCGAATTAGAATGCCTTGTGTTTATTTCTTTGATATTTTCTCTCCCTATGTAGTTTTATTTCATAAACATAGTGTAGGTTTGAACAATTTACCGCCTTAATACACCACCATGTGCACTCGGTTTTCACTCGACTACCTATGCACCCCCTCAAAAAATTTTGAAAATGAATTTTCTCTCTCTCAGAGTCTGATGATAAACTTTCAGGAGGTTTAACCTAACTTATACAACCATCGCAGCCGTCAGTGAACTCATCTTAATTACCTTAGTGTCTTTTTAAGAAATCATCTTTTGCATTTTCAAAGAAAGTAGGTTTTCTTGGTTTGATGAATTGCTCGTTGGAAAGATAGATTCACTACCTAGATCACCATTTTTTTGTCATTTCATCATAGAGTTACCACGTGTATTGTTAGTCTTGATTTTTTGAGTGATTTTTTTTTGCTCATTTGCAAAGGAAAACTTCTAGATAAGTGAAGTATGATTTGTCTCGAAAAGTAGTCTTTTATGAAATTTCTTCTCGTCATAAAGTGAAAAACGATTTATTTTTCGCTAAAAGAAATGGATGAAAGTACACTCATAGGTATCATTAGTTAGGATTATTAGTTAATAGACTTCCCGTTTTTTTTTGAATTTTTTTTTATATTTTTTATGGTTTTTCTAGTTGTTTTTTTATTTTGAAGAATTGAAAGATTGTTTGCTCGTGAAATTGTATATTTTGGCTTTGAACCAACGTATTTTCATTATAAATGATGTTGGTATTATACTTTAAAATGAAATTGATTTGAATGAAAAGAATGCTATGAATACTTAGGGAATCAAATTTCTTTATCAAAAAATCCCACCTTTTAATTAGAATTCATTAACTAGAAGAATTTCATATCATTATTAGATATTCAGAGTAAATTTTAAATGTAATAACATCATTGAGCTTCATTTCCATACCCCTCGTGTAAACAACATCCAAATTAATACAACACTTAATAAATTAATCTATATATTTTTACATTTTCTAGGGCTTTTTCCACCAATCTATAGTTCAGATTAGTGCTTTGGAATAGGGAGTAATTAACTTTTCGCGCATAAACAAACAAATAGAATCTTGCAAGAGGGGAAAACCCCAATTGTTGCAATTTTTCTTTGGGAAGATATTTTTAAAAGAGTCAAGATATGAGTTCATGTTCTGACCAAAGGAGTAATCGTACCTACTTCATTGGTAAAGATAGAAGATGTGCATGTATTAAAATGGTAAACCTTGGATTAACCATTGTCGAGGATCCTAGGATCACTTGTTAGTAAATTTGTTACTTTACCATGTTGAGGAACTTTCAAGGATTGGAGCTTTGATACTCGCTCTGCATGTATATCGAACCACATATTGTTCCCCCGATCGAATTGTCTCGCCTGGTAACCTTAGTGGCTATAATATTTAGTATCTTTCCTAAGGTGATGGTGGAGGGAAGGTCCCACCGTACCGGATCAAACATTGACTAGATCACTTGGACTTTTGGAGGGTAGTCTTCATCGAGATGGCATGGGGCGGGAGTTACTTGCACTTACTATTAAATAAAATCAGCGTTGCCCTCCAAAAGCGATACATGGATTTTTTCTCTTTGATTCGGTTGTCCTTATTATGAAATGTTATTTCACACCTAATAAAATAAATGCCTACTTGCTAATGAGATATTTTCTACAAATTTAGACGGCTTATGCGAATAGCAAGTGGGTCCCGGTCCCTACACACATTTGAAGTTAATATTCCATAGATTTTTATTTTTTATTTCGTGCACCGAGGATTTCTATTAATTTAAAATATGAAATTACATTGAGATCATGTGGACAAATCCTTCGCAGAATAAAATATAATGACCACTAAAACAACATCCTCACATGAAGACATATACACCAAAAAGCCAAATTCAAATAGGTGTGCATCATGACTTTCTCAAATATTAACTAATTAAGATATATAGATATCGTAGTCCAAACTTAAAACCAACACTACAAAGACTATAAATTCGTTCTCTTACCACACCAACATAGAGAAATGAAACCGTAGTAAGAGGGGAAGGCTATAACCAAAACGATAAAAAATAGAAAACCATCCATGATAAGGCTTGAGTGCCTTGTTTGAAGATGTAAGGCGTTGAATTCCAACAAAAAGAGGGCCTTATAGAATTAGGACTCAAACCCCTAGCACAAAGGCTATAAACTCGTGACGAGTCACATCAAATCCCGAGAGATGAAACACAGTTGAGCCTGCATAGATGTTGTCAAGGCGTAATCCAAACCACAAGACATTCAGAATACCACCCACCAAGGGATAATCAGATAGTACATATCAAAAAGCATAATAACCCGCAAGAGATTTAGCTAGAAGATATAACCATGAAATTAGGATGATTTTCAATACAAGGAACCATAGTGCCGCTAGGAGGGTCAAACAAGTCTCCCCGATGTAGAATCGTATACCAACAACCTTTCATCCAAATCAAACAAGTGTTTATATCATAAAGGAAATAACAAAGATTACGAAGAATTTGTTTAATATCCTCCTATATGATCTGAAAATACTCGTATTAGTTTGGTTGTGCTAAGTGTCTTTTCAGTTTATAAACATGTGCATACTTGTCTCATTAGTTTGCTTAAGGATTGAGGATTTTAACCATGAATTGTAGATGCTTTAGTTAATTAGAAGCATGAAATAAGCACAAATAACACCGAAAAGCAATGTAAAACAGAGAAATAAGTCACCACATAACATTTACACAGGAGGCATGATGAAGCACCTCACTCCTCTTGGGCTACATCTCGGTCTAGCTCCCAATGGCATGTCCATCTTTCATTATGCCTGCAAATTTTGCAACACATGTAGTTATAGGCTTCTAATGGTTGTTTTCTCCGCACCAATGGCTCCAAAATGTTCCAGCTAGGGCCTAGAATGACTCTTCATTCACTTAATGGGTGAAAATTGAGTTTCCAACTCATTTTCCCGCTTACACTCCCAGAAAGCTCCACTAAATGTGGAGGACTCCACTTTAATCGGAGTCAAAATACCTTGGGTCAAACTCAAATTTGGGCGCGCTCCATAAATCCCAAGAGAACTAACTATGAAATCAATGTTATGGTTGTGGTGGCTACATGCGCACCCCAACCCTAGACCTAACCGTAATGGCTCATGGAACCACAACTCAAACCACTATGGATAAGGTTTTAACTCCGCAGCTGAAGTCGTGATTAGGCTGAGACCGCACTAATCATTAACTCGTGATCGTTCCATGTGACACGTCGCAAGCCGGGGCCGGGCGATTTTTTAACTATCGGAGGGCTATGTTTTGTGGTTGGTGTTTATTGTTATGGTTAGATGCCATGTGAATAGCCCGTGGGGACCGCTAACGGGTTGGGATCACGGCTGTCCCCAACCCCCAATACAAAATGCAACCAACGTTAAATATAACCTTTGACCATTGATTATTAAGATTCAATGCGTAGCACGGTGGTCATATGGTGCCTTCTTTTCGTAGGTCATGGGGCTCTAACCCTATGGACCTTCCAAAATTTTACAACGCTAGCTTAAGGGCCACGTGGCACTTCGTGGCTAGCCACATGGCACCTTCCAATTGGTCCTCAAACAACGTACAACTCGCGCCTAATAGAAGGCTACCACTTGTCATCCTATGGTTGGCTCCGAGGAAAGGAATATTCATTTTTACTAATCAGACATCCACCATGCCGACTTGGGCATCCTAGCTCAACCCCGTCGCAAAATTTAACTCGTTTGGGATTTCGAATGTAACACGATATCACCTCATACGACATCGGATTTCTCGAACCTGCTCACGACTCGGAATTAGGAAGACAATAATACCTTATGCAACCATCCCGGTTTTAACTTCGAATCCCGTAACTTTCAATTTTGAGCAAAATTTATGAACTCCCGATCACTCCTCCCCATTGGGAAGCTTTTGGACCCCAAAAGACTTCGATTACTTGTTCGCAGATGAGGGTAAAACTCCCTCACCTTCAACCTCCATCCACTTTTCCTTGCTTTGCTTGCCTTCGTGCCCCACCCGAAGGTAGTCAACAAGTCCCGTCTTGGATGCTCTTGTCCTCCTTATCAAGAATTGTATCTTCCTCGAGCTCATCCAAAAATTTCGGTGAGAAATATTCAATATAAGGTAGTCAACATCACTTCGATCATAGATCAAAGGTGGCTCATACAAACATAATTTTTCAACATTAACAACTAAATACATTTGCATATATGAAGGAAAGTCAAGTTGAAATGCATTATTACCAACTTGCTTTATGATCTTGAATGGACCATAGCGAATCGGTTTGGAGCTTTTTACCTTCCCCTTGCATCCTTTCCCTTGCTAATGTGCAACTACCTCATCCCCTTAAACTTGTGATCAACTTTTGTGTTTTTCATGCCTCTCTTTGTATTTTCTTTGACTTTTTCTCAAGTTGTTCTTGAACTTTTTGGATGTATAATCCGAATTTACTCTCAATGAAAACTTTCGAGCCTTGTCAATATCAATATGGCCATCAATTGCAACATCCTTTCCAAAGATGAAATCTAATGGCAATTTTGAAAATACGCAAAGCATACTTCAAAAGGTGATGTTTGAGTCGAAGAGTTCTTTTCCCGTTGTAAGCGTGCCGAATGTAACGTAGTTTCTCATCCCACAATCCAGGATGCCTAAGTCAACATCCTCTCAATAGATGCACAATGGTTATGTTCACCACTCGGTTTGTCCATTGGTTTGCGTATGAAAAAAAAATACTTTTTTTTCAACTTTGTGTCCATCATCTTGCTATAGATTGGACCAAAATTCCTAATGAAATTGGAATCCCTGTCACTAACAGAAGTTGGCAATCCAAAATGAACTCCAAACATGTTGAAAATAAAGTTCAGCAATTTGTTCAGTAGTAGTGGTTTTCTTTATATGGCATAAGTATACACATTTTACCGAATCTATCCACAACTACATAAAAGATAATCATGTTGTCTTATTGACATAGGTAGACTCCTCTCCAACAAAGTCCATGGAGACACTCTCCCATGGCCTTGATGGTATCGTATAGTGGCATGTACAACCCAAGCTTCCCTATTACTAGGCTTACTTGTTGCACACATATAGAACAACCTCTTATAAAAAAACAAAACAATGTCTATCATACGAGGCCAATAGCAATACTCGTAGACAAGGCCATTGTTTTGCTTACCCTTAAAGTTTCCAACAATGAGAGATGAATTAGCTTCTCTCATGACACTTAGGCTCTCTCCTTGTGGTATACAAAACTTGCTCCAAATGAAACAACAAATTGTTATGCATCCGAGAATCTTTTCTTCAACTTGATTCCTTCACTTAAACTAGCATACACATCTTGACACCAACATCAAATGTAATATTATCTACAAAGAATTCTCATGTACAATAGAATTATTTCGAGTAAAGTAGATTCACTAATGATTGGTCTTGAAAGAATATCAACAACTTAATTGAAAATACCTTTCTTGTACCTTATAACCAAGTGAAATTGTTGAAGAAATCCTATCCACCAATGTCTTGATTGCCGCAATTTTGTTCGTGACTGTATACTCGTAATGGCTGCTTCATTGGTATGCACAAACGTCGCCACCTGTCGTGTGTTTGTTTCCACACCTCAAAATTAGTACGTGTAGTTTTGTCAGAAAGCATATGTATCAGTCACAGCACTGGCTAGGATGCCTGTGTGCCTCCAGTGCTCTCCAGGTCACAACAAATAATCGCGCCCATGGCATAATGACTAGCATCGCCTTGTATCTCGAATGGCCGTCTCAAATTTGTTAATGCAAGGGATCGGGAGCTGAACCGATCTTGTCTTTTAAAGCTTCAAAATCTTGTTGTTGTTTGCCTCCCCATTGGAAGCCTTTCTTCACACTTGTCATTACATGCATAGGGAGCCGCGATGGAAGAAAAGTTAGCAATAAAATTTCTCCAATACTTAGCTACACCTAAGAAACTTCTTACCATGGTTACTATTTTGGGTGTGGGCCAATTCACAATGGCTTAAACTTTATAAGGATAAATTCTCCACTCTCTTCCTCCTACAATATGTCCCAAATAAACCAAATAAGTCTTTCTAAACTCACATATTGACATCTTAAGAAATACCCTCTTTCTTCAAAATATCTAGCACCTATTCACATGCAAGACATGTTCTTCTCTTGTTTTGCTGAAAATCAGTATGTCATCTAAATACAAAATCACAAATTCATCGAGGAATGGACACAAACACTATCCATAACACGCATTAAATTTTCCGGTGCATTACACAAACAAATGGCATAACTAACCACTCGAAAGAGTCCTTGTTTGGTTTTGAATGTTGTTTCCTCCAAATATCACTTTCTGAAATTTTTACTTGATGATATCCACTTCGTAAATATAACTTAGTGAAAAACTTTGCTTCTTTCGCCTGATCAAAAAATCATCTATCCTTGGGAGTGGGTAATGATTATTTACCGTAATCTTGTTCAAAGCTCAAGTCTACACACATGCGCCAAGTCCAATCTTTCTTTAGTATCAAGACTATGGGTGAACCGCATGGCGAGGTGCTTGGCCTTATGATTCCTTTGTCTAACATATCTTTGATTTTCTCTCTTTATTTCAACATTCTCAATTATCGACATGCGATACATACCGATTTTTGGATGAGGACAATCTTTGCCGTAACCGAATCTCATGTTGAATCTCTCTTTTTGGAGGCAATCCTCTTTGGTTCTGAAACATCTCATGATGTGCATTAACTACATCATATAAATCTGATTTCAACTTAAGATTACATCCTCAAATGATTCATTATTAACATCAGCTTTAGGCTTAATCATTAGAAGAAAAAAATTCTTACTTGAATTTACCAAACTTTTACTTGTTCGCATTTACCATAGCAATGTTTGTCTTCTTGCGATGTGATCTTACAATGAATCTCTTTCCATATATTTGAATAATGATATTTGTTCTCAAGTATGGCGGGAATATCGTCTTTACTTACATACAAGTAAGGAATACCTAACACAATACATTTTATATGTCAAGCGGAACTATTACTCCATCCACCACATACAATCATAAATTTTTTGATTAAATCAGAGGTATTTTTGAAATCTAAATTTGCATTCCTAAAGAAATCAATGGAGCATATTTTATTTTTATGCCAACTCCATGTTGCTTTGACCAAGTCTTGATTAAGTTTTCTATAACACTATCAAACAATGCTGAATTCAGGTTGGATAGATGTTACATGAAACAATTCAATTCTTTCTTCTCCATTTGAGCAAGTATGTGATAGCTTTGATGTAAAAGTACTGGTTTAGTTTCAATTTGTTTTCCCTTCATGTTCTTCAATCCCATGGCTATAATCTTAGATTCAATAATTCGAATCATCTCCTTTAAATCATGTTGAGTTGTAGCTACAGCTTTTTTTATGTTTCCTTTGTTGTTATATTTCTTTGCCTCATTTTTAGGGATGTAACTTACATGTTGTTTTATTTCATCATGTTTTCTTAAAATGTTTTAAAGTCCTAATTTTTCCTTCTTCTTAAGGATGCAATTTTTCTTACTCCCATCTTTTAACTCTTCTTGTTTTTGGCCTTGGTGCTGTTTTTCGCCTTTCACTCCTTTTCCTCAGTCTTCAATGTTGCCCTAACACATACTTCATCTAGATCGGTGGGGTTAAACATGAGAATAATATGTTTTAGGTAGCTATGTAAGCCTCCTATGTACTTGAGAAAAGTATCTTGGCTCGCAAATCTACCCCTAATAAGAGAGTTATTCTCCTAAATTCTTGGGTGTATTCTTGCACATTTTGTCCCTTCAATTGCCTAAAGTTTTTCCAAATACTATTATGGCTTTCTCGCATATGATGATAATGGATAAAACTATTTTATTGGGTAAGACGAAATCCGAACATGATAGAATAATCTTACCATGTTTTTTATCTCCTCCTTTGTCTTGGCTTCCCAAATTAAACAAGTGTAGCATCTTCCATTCTCAATGAAACTAGTTGGATTTTGGTATCATCATCTTGAAGGCATCGGATTCTCCAACAGGTTTAATTTCTCATCCACTGGTCAAGATTTTAATGACGCGATGAAATACATTTGCAATCAAACTATTATCAAGTTAAAACACTTTTATTCAATGTCTTTAACTAAAATGCTGATGTATCAAGAATATAGATATATGATGATGAGGTGAGGATGATGGCTTCTGGGTTACTCTCCATTTCTCCAGCTTCTTATTTTGACTTTATTTCATCAGCTGCACCTCACACCTCTTCTTACAGTTTGGATCCTTTCTTCCGTTCCTCATTCCTTTCTACATTCTGTCCATCACCAAAATAAGCTGAATGTCCAATAATTTTTATTCATCTTCAAGATTCAAACTTTCAGTAATTTTCCTTTCTTTATGACATGCTTTTAAACAAATTTTGCTTCCTTAGGAGGTGAAATAGGTGGTGGAGATTGTGGCAACCTGCTCTCCTTTTCTTTCTTGGCTCTTCTTGAGACCCTTCTTCTCCCACCAATTTTTCTTCTCCTTGAGCTCGTGAGCCTAGTAAACATCTTAAAATTGCAATAGTTAAAAATTCTTTGCACAAAATACACCAAAGAATAAACTCTAGCTCGATACCAATCCGATTTGAAAAAGGACTGTATTAGTTTTTCTTTTCTAAGTGTATTTTCAATTTATAAACATGTGCATACTTGTCTCACAGTTTTCCTTAAGGATTGAGAATTTTAACTATGAATCGTAGATGATTTTAGTGAATTAGAAGCATGAAAAAAACAATAAATACACTAAACAACAATGTAAACAGAAATAAGTCACCACATAAGATTTACACCGTAGGCATGATGAATCCTCGCCCACTCCTCCTAGGTCACATCTACCTGTCCAACTCCCAATGGCACGTCTCATATTTCATTATGCTCTAAAATTTTTCAAATACATGTAGTTGCTGTGGTTCTAATGGTTGTTTTCTTTGCACCAATGTAATGGCTCCGAATGCTCCAATTAGTCTAGAATGACTTTCATTCACTTTGAATGGGGAGAAAATTGGAGTCTCCAACTCATTTTCCCGCTTACACCTAGAAAAGCTCCACTAAATGTGGAGGACTCCACTTAACTCAAAGTCAAAATAGCCAATTCCGCCCAAATTCTGGGCGCGCTCCAAAAATCCCGCCGTAACTACTCCGTGAAACAAATGTTATGGTTAGGGTGGCCACATGCACACCCCAACCCCGGCCCTAATCAGAAGTTGTCGAAGGAACCACAACCTAAACCACGGGATAAGGTTTTAACTGCGTAGCTGAAGTCGTGATTAGCAAGAGACCGCGCTTTAAAACATTAACTATGATTGTTGCATGTGACACTTCGCAAGCTTCCTGCGTATATTTAACTATCTGGAGGGTTAATTTTTGTGGTTGGTGTTTATTTTTTATGGTTAGATGCCATGTGAACAACCTTTAGATCGTCATAAAGTCAGACCGCCTGCGGTCCCTAACCCTTAATACAAAATGCAACCAACGTTAAATATAGCCTTTGACCATTGATTGTTAAGATTCAATGTTTAGTGCGAGTGGTGTGGTGGGCACTCTTCTCGCCGTAGTTCATGGGGTCGAACCCTTACGTACCTTCCAAATGTCCACACGGCACCGTCGGGCCACGTGGCGTCTCGTGAATATCCACGGGCACCTTCCAATTGACCTCCAAAAACAATGTACAACTCCTCAACTAACAGAAGGCCACCACTTTTCATCTTGTGGTTGGCTCTATGAAAGGGATATTCTTCAAAATATTCATTTTTTCTTACCGCACATCCACCATGCCGATCG
Organism: Pinus albicaulis; assembly: GCA_034641835.2. Lineage (NCBI taxonomy): Eukaryota > Viridiplantae > Streptophyta > Pinopsida > Pinales > Pinaceae > Pinus > Pinus albicaulis. The sequence goes on along the minus strand of JAXQQM020077332.1, from coordinate 63,499 downwards.
GGCATCCCAAATAACCCCGTCACAAAATTTCTGGAGGTTTGGGATTCTGTCTCCACACCACTCTTCATATGTACCATCGGTTTTTAGAACCGTTCACGACACCGGAATCAAAGACAAGATCTACGCAACCATTTTAGTTTCAACCTAATCCTATAACTTTTAAATTTTGAGAAAAATTATGAACTCCCGATCACTAGCCAACAAAGCGTGTATAGTTTTCCACCTCGTTTATCTCATAAATACCATTATAAACAAAGTGTCCGGGCTCATGGTGGACCGACAGTGGAATAGAGAAAATATAACCTTTATTTCTAGTACCTTACCGAAGCCGCGAAGCATTGAAGGCTCTGTTTCAAATTTCGAATCGAAGAAATACGAGCATTCACAAAATTCACGAGATTCCGTCATTTAATTTATTTTCGTATCTTCGAAGCACAAAGACAAAGTATGAAGCCACCAAATCCCATGTGAAAAATTATTCGAAGATGTAAATGTGCCTAGCTAACCTCTCCTCTACGACTTGCCTACCTCGTGTCAAGGAGGCATAATAGCAATGACTATTCAATCACTAAGAAAAAGAGTCACACCAACAACAAAGGCAACTTGGGATAACACACAATAGTGGAAATGACATAGTCGAAAAGGAACAAATGATGCTCTCAACACCCCAAATGAAGTTAAGAGATGAAAATATTTTGAAGGGACTAGTGGTTGTCAAAAATGAAAAGAGACATATCTGAATAATCCCTATAGGATTAATTCCACTATAAAATGGTAACAAACCTCAAAGTCAACCTACCCATGAACAACATGTAAAAATATATACATCATAGGAATTAACCATATAACTCGTATATGGAAAAAAGACGAATTGCACCGAAACTAGCAAACACCCAATTTTGTCAACACAATATATAACTTGATATTGCAAGAAGGAAAATATCGTGAGAACCAAAATTGATCGATCCCAATAAACAAGACTCTAAAACCCTTCACTAGTTCCGTACATAAAAATTTGGGATAACAACACCACATAGCAATACATGGCATAGAAATGAGATACTCAACGATTCTGAACCTAGGAGGCCAAACCGGGAGAGGATGACCATCATCTCAAAGACCAGCCTACGTTCAAAAATTATGCAAGAATATTACAAAAACATGGACTAAACACTATAAGAAACATAACTACAACCACAACGACATATACCCTTTTCACCTCCGGAAAGGTGAACAAAGTGTCATCACACTCCACCTCAAAGGACATGTTAGCTATCTATAACTTTCCATATACTATGATGGCTTGAAATAAGTCTTTCGCCTTCAAGAAAAAACTTTCATGCAAAATCATGGACTTCCCTGAAGCCTCTTTGTGTTATTTATCCTCAAGGATCAATCTTCATTCAAAATTCCTCAAAGAAGCCCCCGATGTTCTAAAAGGACTATTTTCGTACCATTTTCCATCATTTTGCCTTTCAAAAAATCCTCATTTATCCCTCATTTCATTCAAAATTCCTTAAAACCTTATAAATCCTACTTATCCGGTTTTAACCCTTTATATCTATCTTAACCCTAAAAAACACTCAAAACCCCATTTCGGCCTATTTTCTGACCTTTTAACTTTGGGCCTTAAGCGATTTTTCTTAAGCCTCAAGCCCTTTTTCACCGTAAGACCAAGGCCCGAGACCGTCGACTAAAAATTCTTAAGTCCCCATCGCCATCGCACTTTGCCATCCTAAATTTTCGTTCCCATTCCTTTTCTCCGTCGATAGGTCGATCCCCCGAGTAAATCTCCGTCATTGATCTCCTGATGTAACCCGGCTCTCGCTCCTTCGGCGATCCCCGTTTCTTCGTTCCCAAAACTTTTTCCGCCGATGGAATCCCGCCGACAAGATCCCCCGACTCAAGATCTCTCTCGCATCAGATGGTCTACGCTCCTTCCCATCGACAATCGGCCATCACAATTTCGCTTCCTCCCGTCCAAGCCCCTTCTCTACTTGCCATTCTCCGATTTCATCTAGGACCGTCGATCCCCCCTCGATCGACTTGGCCACTTCCGTCATCACACATTCACCTTTCACCCCTCCCCTTGCACCATTCATGCCCTTGTGAAATTTCACGATGCATCCTCCACCATTGATCATCTCGATCTAACGGCCGCCGCGCTTCGCTAGCTCACTCCCTTTCCTCCACCCCACCTCCGCCATTGATCCCGAAGATCTAACGCCTCGCTTCATCGAAATTTCACCATCCCCTTGACCCTCATCCACCATATTTAATCTCTCCGATCCTCCAATTTAATCCCAACCGTCAATCTACCTCGCATCCGACGGCTCCCGTTGTTTCCCCCCCTCTCACCCCACACACGTTGTTCCCCCGATTTGCGAGGTCTCGATTCAATCGGCGCTCATCCATTCTCTAATCCAACGACTCCCATTTATCCCCTCCTTTCAACTCCGCCTACCAGCCTTTCGCTACCCGACAAAATTCTCTAAACGCTCATCCCCGCCCGTGGGGTCCCACTTTCTTTTCTCCCGCACATCTCTCTTCTCCTCCCTTCGCGTTTTCTGATCTCACCGTCGATCTCCCGGTATCCGACGGTCCGCACTGTTTTCGCTTTTCTCCTATCCTTGCCAAACCTTTTGTTGAGTCTCAAATCTCGCATCTTTTCCATACACTTTTCTATACCTTTTTCACTCATCCGAACCTCCCAAGTTGTCAATATCATGTGCAAAAGAGCATCTAACATGGTTTTTAATTATATTTTTGTGTTTGCTATTTGATTTATATTTTGTTCATTCACTCATGGAATCTTGCCACTTTCCGCATCTCGCTCGCAACTTTTTGCGTCTATTTTGTGAAACTCTCTATGCTACGTGTGTCTACAAGGAAAACGAGCCACACAAGCAGTGTCAGAATGACGTGGACATGGTTCGTGTCCTATTGGTTCGAACAAACTCATCTAAAGAAGCCGCGGTCAAAGGCGTCCAGCATGGAAGTCAACCATAGAGTCTCATGTCTAGCAGACTGCTTCATGTCACATGAAGATTCATACGGCCGTTTCTAAGTTGCGCAGGACAAATCGACATCCGCACATGGTTCTTTAGTCGAATTCATACATCCACTGTGAGATTTACTTTCCAACACGGCCATGATCCTAGATCCGTGGACGTAATGGTCTACGTGTTCTCACCATGAACTTTAGGAGACAATTATATTTCTTTTTGTTATATATAATGCGTTTTGCATACGCATATAGAGTTAGTCGATGTTGGCCCCAAGTAGTATTTTTATTAGTCCGTTTCCGTAGTGTGATTACGCTGCCACCCTGTGCCGTAACATCACCTTTCCGTAATGACTCCGTTAATATAAGAAGACTGCTTAACCGAAATTCGTATTTGAAGATTGTTGCCAAGGTTGTGTAGAGGGCCCCTGCTCGGCCTAAGGTTTTGGTGCATTAGTGTAAAGTTCTCCTTTCGTTTCTTTAAAGCTCATTGCGCTACAATCCATTCATATGTTTATACATTGCATTTGCTTCATTTCGTTTTTATAAATTTCCATAATTTCATTTCACTTCTATCTTTCATGTTTTATGTTGTTAATCACCGATCGTTGTTCTTGTTTCGTGTTATAGATAGGCAGCCCGGCATTTTCATAGCTTTTTGACTAATGACATGGAACTAACATTGTTCCTCGCTGCTAATTTGCTTTTCATAGTTTTTTTTGTTTAATTTCAAAAGATTGTTCTCGTTCATTTCAGCTTTGCTTATTTGCTTCGGTGAGTTAAATTTAGATATATTAAGCCGCTCATAGCATCTTCGCTTGCCTCCGAAAGCCACACTGACCGATGGTGAGGGATTGTATTATGAAATGTGTAGTTTAGTATTAGTTTCTTTTCTCGTAAATTCTAGATATATTAAGTCGTCATAGCATCTTCGATTGCCTCCGAAAGCCACAAAATTGACCGATGGTGAGGATTGTATTATGAAATGTGTAGTTTAGTATTAGTTTCTTTTCCGCAAATTTAGATATATTAAATTGTGCATGACATTCTAGTTGCTTCCGAAAGCCACACCGGGATCGATGGTGAGGGATTGGAATCATGAATGTATGGTTTGATATTAGTTTTCTTTCGCAAGTTAGATATCGCTTACCTGCTGGTTTATGATTACTCGAAAATCATAGTCCGGACTAATGATGAAGGATCGAAGATAAATTGATGTAATCTCGATTTAGATTTATTTTGTTGCAATTTTGAATTTCCTTAAAGCATAGTTTCTTGGTGTGTTTAGCTGCCAGCTAAGGATAGTTTGGTTTTCATGCCTTACCAGCTCACTCGTTTTGATTTGTTAGACTAGCAACACCTTTCATTTCAAAGAAGACATTTTCATTTCCTTTCAAGTCTTGTCATTGTAAATTTCAAATTTCTTTTTAAGGTTTTCCAAGCTGGTAAATCATTATAGGGGATATCATTTCCTTGAACAAACATAACCAAACTTGTTTTCATCTTAGAATTTCCATTTCACCTTAGAAACTAAACGACAAAGTTAAGAACAGGTTATCTTGCACATATAGTGCGCCGCACTTCTCACGTCTTTACGATTCCCGGATTGACAAATTAAATGCGCAATTTAGGACACACTAAATTGACCAAAAATTTTGGCGCCGTTGGCCGGGGAAGTGTAACTAGGTAGCCAATTTCTTAAAAAAAAAACAAAAATTCTAAAAGAAGGGGAAACTTGATAACTTCTTGAAGTATGCTCTCCCTTCGCACCTAGTGTGATCTCGGGAGGATCAGAAAAGAGAGTTATTGGTTCCGCACTCTTAAGTATGCTCTCTTCTTGCACCTAGTGTGACCCGGAAGATCGAAAGAGAATTATTAGCCCAACTTTTTCTAAAAATAAAAATAAAAAATGACATGCATAGAGCAAGAGACTTAGGGAAGGTTTATAGCTAAAGCCAAGAGTTCGATTTTCACAACTCCATCTCTTCTTCAAGGCATAGACCGTATTCACCACCATCTACCCCTAGCCTTAAGATTTTGGAAGTCAAGGATCAACTGAATTAGAGGACTCTCCCTATACCACCTACTAAAAACCCATTTAGAAAACAAAGAGAATCTCTCTCATCCTCCCTTGGTAGAAGAACTAGAGGACTTTAAGGTCTCTAAAGAAACTATCATGGTAGAGGAAGTAATAGATGGAGGTAGAGGTAGAGGTAGAAGAGGAGGAAACAATGGAGACAACAATGGTGAAGGAAATAATGGTAGAAATAGGGAAGGAGATAATTTGTTTGATTCCCTATAGTTGATGAGGAAACTCATGCAACAATGAAAAATATCTCGCCATCTCGTTCTCCCTAACTTTTATGGATTGCGAAGGAGATCCCGAAACACTTCGTTCTTGAGCTCTTCTGAAGTTGTGTGCCGAACTTATGACTATATGGAAGACTCTCAAAACTCAAACTCGTTTCCTTCAACATTGAAGGGATCTCGTTTGAAATGGTTCATGGGATTAGCCACTCAATCTATTAGGACTTGAATGATATGAAACAAACATTTTCTTTGGATAGATACTTGGACTATTGTATGCCCACCAATCACAAGGATGAGGTATTCAAAATGATGCAAAAAGAAGATGAAAATTCTGAAGACTTACTTCTGAAAGATTTCAATACAACTTGAAAAGAGAAAAGATGAGCAACTTAGATGATGAAACCTTGAAAGCCCTCATATTAAAAGCCATTAGAGATGAATGGATAGATATTTTAAACATGATGGGGAAAGGAGACATTTCTCAACTTCCACTGACATACCGTAATTCATGTGTCCATCTCTCAAGGGGAAAATCTAAAACAGAAAGGGCTCAGGGATCCTTCTCTTATTAGGGCTAATAAATCTGCAACTCGGATCGTTAGCAGGGGCGTAGATTTGTAATATGCTTCGATGAGTTCAAAACTGACATTCAGGAGCCTTAGTGAACAACTAGACACCCTTAAAATCCAAAACAAGGCAGTTAAAACAGATGCTTTAGCCATCTTTTTGTCCGAAATGTAGGAAGAAACATGCTTTAAGGGAATGTCCCTTGATGCAAAAGTTGTAGAAACATGTATGATTTGCTCAGAGAAATCATGAGATCAAGGATTTTCCTTCAGTTCCAGACTCAAATTTGTTTTTCAAGAAGACCCAAATTCAAGAGAATCTCTCTCGTTTTGTCGCAAGGAGACCTTGGCAGATTAACAAACTCAAGGGTTTACCAACCCTATGAATCTTCAAACCCCACCAAATTGGAATCTTTGGCAAAAACCTTGGCCCCAACATCAAAATTCATATCGCCCATGGGTACAAGGGATGCAAAATCCTTATGGGAGATTTGCTCAACTTTATCAATATCCTCCATCTTTTAAAATAAAAGTCTAATAACTTCAAAACCTAAATCCACAACTTTCATTGCCATTTCCACAACAACAACCTTCTCAAATAAAATACAAACTTCAACTCATGCTCCTATACCAATAGAAGACAAATCAACTTCCACTCTCGCCCATTGCTAAATCCTAATAATAAAAAATCCTCGTACTTACATGGTAGAAGGACAACAATTTCCCTACCTATATGATTGTTCCTCTCAACGATGTACAACTCGTATCCGGTAGAGTTTTAGAAAAACCTTCTATAGATATCCAAGAGCAAGATACCTTCGAGGAGGATTCTCTTCAAGTCAATAAGGGTTTTGAGGAAGAATTCCTTCAAAATTCAAACATTAAAAAAGAAAATAAAAGTTAACATCCACAAACTTAAGGTTGAGTAACCCGCATCTTCATCTACACCTCCTTTTCCCCGAAAGACTACAAATTGACAAGGGGGTGGAAAAACAAATCTTGTTGCCTAACTATGACTTTCTAGATGAATCAAGAATGTTTGTATCACATTCCCTTGCTACAAGCCATTCGAGGAGATTCCTATTCTTCTAGCAAAAACAATAAAGGAGTTGAGTTTCAAAAGACCAGGAAGGAAACTAAAAGACACAAGAAGAATCCACCTCGGTAGGAAAGATTGCGTATATTATGTGATGGGAAAAATTACCATGGGTATGCATGTAGATCCAGAAGTCCAATTGTCAAGACACATATAAATGGGATAGAAATTCCAAACACATTGATTGACTTAGGGGCTGCTATCAACATTATGAGTAGATAGACTATGGAACAGCCTAAAACTTCCTAACCTTCTTTTACACCCATTTTACCGCAATCATAGACGATCGCTATTAAACCGTATGGTGTATTAGAAGATATTTCAGTCTCCTTAGATTTCTGGGAATGATCCGAAACAGATCTCACATCCTTGATCCAAGAGTAATCTAGGAGGGCACCCACTTATTTTAGGAAGACCTTTGGCTAGCTAAGGCTCGATGCTTTTATTAGTTGTAGATCCGGAGAGACATGTACATTTCTAATGGTAATTCGACAAAGAAATTCAATTTGTATCCTTAAAGAAGAGCACCGCGAAGTAGGAGACAATGAATGGGTCGATGATGAGGACATTATACAACTCGTCTTTACCATTTCTAAAATCGTTGAGGATAGTCAAATTCGAACACATTAGAAAATTTTGAGACATCTCTTTAATATGACCCCACACAATTTCAAACTTGGAATCTCGACATAGAATATTTATCATCAAGACAAATGTCTCTTTACTCTATGGAAGAGTTTGGTAGTTTTACTATTGAGATTTTTCCAGGAAAACATTGAATATCAACAAACATTCGAGAAGTCACAACAAGAAGAACTGACCGTAATTCCGCAAAACATTCCCATCGCATTTGCATGGGAGTATACCGACATGAAAGGTATTGATCCTAAGACTTGCATCCATCATATCTATATTGAGGAAAACAAAGAGGACCAATCGTACAACTCAAAGAAGAATGAATCCAAATCTTAGGGAGATAGTGAAAGAAGAGCTCCAAAAACTTCTCAATGTAAACTTCATTTATCCAATTTCGTATAGCCGATGGGTTTCTCCTTTGGTTATAGTACCTAAAAGAATGGTAAATTGAGGGTATGCATCGATTACAGTGGAATTGAACAAAGCAACTTTGAAGGATCACTTTTCCTTTGCCTTTTATCGATCGTGTATTAGACACATTAGCAGTAAAAAGTACTTTTCTATTTTTGGATGGTTTTAGTGGCTATAATCAAATTGTAGCACCAAGATCAAGATAAGACCACATTTACCTATCCATGGGGAACTTTTGCCTATCGCGTACTTCCTTTTGGGTTATGTAATGCACCTACAACATTCCAAAGAGCAGTACTAGGAATTTTTTCTGATCTAATCCATGATTGTGTAGAGGTTTATATGGATGATTTTACAATTTATGGTAATTCATTTGAAGAGGCATTAGAAAATTTGGAAAATTTTCTTATAAGATGTAAAGAAACAAACCTTTCATTAAGCCATGAAAAATGCTTTATGATGTTTACTGAAGGGATTGTTTTAGGACATCATATTTCAGGAGATGGGATTAAGGTTGATAGATCAAAAGTTGAAGTCATTTCCAAGTTGCCTATTCCAAATTTTCAAAGAGATGTTAGAAGTTTTCTAGGATTTACTGGTTACTATAGAAGATTTATAGAAAACTTCACTAAAATAGCATCTCCACTCTTCAAATTGCTTACAAAAGACCGTGAATTTAAATGGGATCCTGATTGTCAATCAGCCTTTGAAACTTTGAAAACAAGAATATCTGAAGCACCTATCTTGAGAGGACCAAATTGGAAACTCCCTTTTCATATTTCTACGGATGCTTCAGATACAGCTCTAGGAGCTGTGTTGGGTCAAAAAGATTTAGTTCCTTATGCCATTTATTATACCAGTAAAAATTTGACTCCCACAGAGTTGAATTATACTGTGACTGAAAAAGAGTTTTTAGTTGTTGTTCATGCAATTAATAAGTTTAGACATTACATAACATGCTATGAAACTTTTATTCATATTGACCATTCTGCAATTAGATATTTAATGAAAAAACCTGTTACTAATGGCAGAGTGACAAGATGGCTCTTACTTTCGCAAGAATTCAATATTACTGTGTTGGATAGACCAGGAAAACAGAATACAGTAGCTGATTTCTTGTCTAGGATTCAGAATACTAAAGAAGATTCTCCTGTAGAGGATAAGTTTCCTGATGAATACTTGTTTGCAGTAACTATTAAAAATCCTTGGTATGCATATATTGCTAACTATTTGGTTACAGGGAAACTACCTTCACATTTATTTCCAAGTGAAAAACGAAAAATCATTCAGGAGAGTTCAAAATATTCATGGATTTCTAACGAATTGTTTAAAACAGGGCCAGATCTTGTGATCAGAAGATGTGTCAGGGAAGATGAAATGCCTGATATTCTTAAGGCATATCATGATGAACCATGCGGTGGACACTTTGCAGACAAAAGGACGGCCTATAAAATCCTCTCTTTAGGATATTATTGGCCTTCTCTCTTCAAATATGCAAAACAATATGTCAAAAGGTGTGACAGCTGCCAAAGAGTAGGGAAACCTACCCTTTCAAATGAAATGCCATTGCAACCACAGGTACTCATCGAACCCTTTGAAAAATGGGCTTTAGATTTCATTGGACCTATTAATCCACCATCTAAGCAAAAGAAGTATATATTGGTTTGTACTGATTATGTTACTAAATGGGTAGAAGCCAAAGCATTAGTATCTGCTACTGAAAATTCAGTTGTTCATTTTCTTTATGAGGATATTTTTACTCGCTTTGGTGTTCCAAGAGAAATTGTGACAGAACAGGGGAGCCAATTCACATCCAACTTGGTGGAGAAGTTGATGGAAGAATACAAAATCAAGAACAGAAGATCTACTCCTTACCATCCGCAATAAAATGGTCAAGTGGAGTCCACAAACAAAGTTCTTGAAAGTATCATCACCAAAACTGTTCATCTACATAGAAGAGATTGGGCAGAAAGGCTTCCTGAAGCCTTGTGGGCCTATAGAACTACATGGAGAAATACAACAAGACATTCTCCCTATGAACTTGTTTATGGGAAGGAAGTCCTGCTCCCCATTGAGTTCCAAGTCAAGACCTTCAAGATAGCAGTTCAATTGGGGATGGACTTATCAGAAGCCCAAAAGCATAGAATGGAGCAATTGAATGAGCTAGATGAGATCAGACAAGAGGCAATTCTAAGAACTGATCTAGTTCAATATCAAAGAGCTAAATGGCATGACAAGTACATCAAAGAGAAGAAGTTTCAAGAAGGAGATTGGGCATTGTTATTTGATTCCAAGTTTAACTATTTTCAAGGAAAATTTCAGACTCATTGGCTTGGGCCATATGAGATTGACAAGATCTTTAGCAATGGAGCGGTAAGAATCAAGACCATTGATGAGTTTCAAACTCCTCTTATTGTGAATGGCCACAGATTGAAAGTTTATCATAAGCCGCTCTCAAAGGAGGAATTTGTCAAAATGTTTCAAGAGAATTATGCAATCAGGCTGGTACAGAAGAATTCTTCTTCTCCACCAGCCTAGCTTTTGTTCTTTTCAGTTAAAAAAAAAAAATTTGTATAAGCCTGAAAACCAATCATTTGATTGGCAGTCTTATACAGAAAATATAGGGTGAAAATCAGGAACACCTGACACTCTATATTTTCCAAAAAAAAAAAATCTCTCTTTCATTTCACAAGTTTTGTGACCACCCACTCCATTCCATTCCACTTCATTCCATTTCATTTCACTTCATTTCACTCCATTCCACTTCATTTTATCTATTTCATTCCATTTCATCAATAAAATTCTTTTTCATGACCATTTCCATCTGGTCATTTGTCATCTGTTCATTTCCATTCATCCAAATAATAGATGTGTCAGTTTCCGCAGATGACATCTGTTTCCATAGCTGACTCCAGTTTCCACAGCCAGAAGTAGATTCCGCAGCTACCACTCTGTTTTCAAAAGAATGTATAGCTAGATGTTATTTCCATAATCATGAAATTAAATGCAGGTGTGAGGATCAATTCTGAAGACATGGAGCATTCAAGATACCAATGAAGAGCAACTAATTGAAGAACAAGGAAAAAGGCAAAGATTCTAAGGTATGAGAAAAATTTATTTCAAATAGCATTGAAAACACATTTTTATATAGTTATGAACCATAAGCTCCATCCATTATGTGCAATGATTATATTGACAATTCCGTAACCCTTTCACGATCTCCATATGATCCTCCCATATTCATTCTCAATGATACCATAATTAAACCTCCGATCGTCACTCATATTCCGATATTCCACTTGTGACAAGAGACGTAATAGATTTGATTACGGCTTCTTACAGCCGCATAAATCCATAACTGTTGTTTAAACGTGCTCACATTTATTTCGCAGCCACCAAATTTTAAAACACTGCCAGATGTGTTATACTCCTCCTATTGTTTTGTTAATCTCACAGCCGTATCTCTGCCGTGCTCACAAAACCCATCTCTATTCTATTCACTCCATTTCGTTCTCTATTACGCTATAATCTGTATACCCACTCTCTGATATCTACCCACAGTCATTGTTCTCATTTCCGTGCATTCAACCGTTCTACTTCCATTGAACCCTCCTCCACGCAGGCAAGTCTTTGAAGAGCAGAAAGAAGAATGGGTAGATTGCTAAGAGCAGAACCAGAAGGACCTAAGTTTATGGAAGGGTATCCGCAAGTAAGGGATATATTGAAGAAAGAAAAGTGGCTGTGGTTTATCCAAAAGTTCAGAGGTTACCATAAAGAAGTGACAAAAGCATTTGCAAGGTCGTTCAACGGCCTGGAAGTAGAAATTAGAGACCTTAAGTTTGCGGTCAATGAAGCATCTATAGCAACTGCCACGGAACTTCTTCAAGAGGGTGAGCATTAGTTTAAGAATAAAAGCATTAATGATGAAGCCTGGAGAATAATCTTACGAAACCAAGGTATGGACATAACTATTTTTAAAAGAGGTATTCCTGTTCATGCTTTGAAAGAGGAATGGGCTACTTTGCTGCTAGTTGTTCAAAAATTCATTACCTGTGAAGGCCGTTTTGGGTCCATGTATATGTACCATACCAGGTTGCTGATGAATTTTATAGATAATCAAATTCTCAATCTCCCATATTTTCTATTAAATAGCTTTAAGAAGATGTCTGTGACTGTTCAAAAACATTTAGGAGATGTAGAACCACATCTATATCACCACGGTCTTGTAAAAAATTTGATTGAAAAAGAGTTAAAGGAGAAGAAAGACACATGGGAACAATTTTTGATTAGAAATTTCTTTGAGGAACCTCAGGAAATTCCTGAAAGTAGCACAACAAGAAGGAGTAGGAGAAAAAGAATAAATGATGAAACTCAAATTACTCCTACTCAAGAAATTCCTGAAGGTAACACATCAAAAAGGAGTAGGAGAAAAAGAACAAATGATGAAATTCAAAATACTCCTACTACTACAATTGAAAGGATTGATAGGGAAGAGAGACTGTCAAAGAGGAAGAAGAAAGAAACTAAGGATAAAAAGCCAATAACACCAAAAGAGAGAAAAAGTATTGAGGCTATACATCAAACCCCTTCTTCTGAAGAAGATCATCAAGTGTTATCTGAAAGACTGATTCACCTTCAAGCACAGTCATCTATGGCTAAGAATAAAGAGAAAGGAAAACAAAAGCAAAAATATAGTGGACCACAGCGTGTGAGAAGAAGCAGCAGACTTAAGGGGAAATTGAGGAAAACGCAAATAAAAGGACCTCATTTCATCGATTTGGGGGAAGAAACATCTGAACAATCCCCAGCTGATCATAGTCCATCTCACTCTCAATCATACAGTGAAACTGGTTCATTTCATTCTCAGTCAGACATTGAACATAGTCCATCCCATTCACAGCCAGATGTTGATGTAAGCCCTTCTCAGCTAGATTTTGAGGACAACTCTCCTTCACGGCATTTTTGGGACAGCCCAATAAAAATGACACATGATACAGACCCCAAGCAGCAAGAAGTATATGATTATATAGAATCTTTAGAAAAAGCAGCTACAGGTCCCAGTACTTCGTCCATTCAGCCTCACACAGTACAGGATGATTTAGTCCAATCACTGAAACAGGAAGTCTTTGAGCTAGAGCTTTTAAATAGACACATCAAAAATGAAAATGAGACATTGAAGGAACAAAGTAAATTGGACAAAATCATTCATGATAATACCATGCTACATCTGGGAATATGGCAGAAGAAGAACAAGAAATTGAAAAGAAAATGCCAGAAGTTAAGCAGAGCATTGGTTAATATCAAATTTAGATGCTTAATGAAGAAGCCCAGAATGTTAGCAGCACCAAGGAAGAAGAGGAGAGGATTGGATGTACTGGCTGAAGTGTCAAGGCACATGAACTGAAGAAGGATTATCAAAATTTTGGTTGCATGAGGACATGCGACACCTTCACAGTGGGGGTATGTTGAGTCTCAATTCTGCATCTTTTCCATACATCTTTCTAAACCTTTTTCATCCACCTGAACCTTCCAAGTTGTCAATATCATTGTATATTAATTGCAAAAGAGCATCTAACATTGTTTTTAATTATATTTTTGTGTTTGCTGTTTGATTTAGATTTTTTTCATCTAGCTGCGGAATCTTGCCACTTTTCGCAGCTGCTGCAACTTTCCGCAGCCATTTTGTGAAACTCTATGTTACAGGTGTCTACAGGAAAAACGAGCCACATGGGCAAGTCTAAAATGATGTGGACATGGATCGTGTCCTATTGGCTCGAGCAAATCCATCTAAAGAGGCTGCGGTCAAAGGTGTCCAAATGGAAGTCAACCGTAGAGTCCCACGGTGACAGGACTCTATTTCGTGTCACGTGAAGGTTCATATGGCCGTTTCTGAATTGCGGGGGACAAATTAACATCTGTAAATGGCTCCATAGCCGAATTCAAACATCCACTCCTCATAGATTTACTCTTCAATACGGCCATGATCCTAGATCTGTGGACATAATGGTCTACATGTTCTCCATCAGCATAAACTTTAGGAATCAGTTATATTTCTTTTGTTATAAATAACGCGTTTGTATACGCATGTTAGTTAGTCTCTATTAGTCTCGATTAGTCTGGAGATAGCTCTGTAATGTAATTACGTTGCCACTGTGCCGTAATCACCTTTCTGTTATGACTGCATTCTAATACATAAGAAGACTCTGTTTCCAAACGTGATTCGTACTTGAAGGCTGTTGCCAAGGCTGGTGTAGAGGGCCCCTGCACTTGCCAAGGTTCTGTGCATTATTGTATAGTTCTTGTTTTATTTCTCTAAAGCTCATTGTGCCATAATCCATTCACATGTTTATACATTGCATTTTTCATGGTATATATGCTTCATTTCTGTTTACAATCTTTCATGCTTTCCATTTTACTTCTGTCTTTCATGTTTTATGTTATTGATAACTGATCAGTGTGCTTGTTTTAGGTTATAAATAGACAGCCCGAGCATTTGCATAACTTTTTGAATAATGACATGGAATTAACATTGTTCTGCTGCTAATTTTCTTTTCGTAGTTTCTGATTAATTTTAGTATTGCTTTTTTTATTTTAGATTTTCTCATTTGCTTCAGTAGTTAAATTTAGATATATTAAACTGCTCATAACATCTTCAGTTGCCTCCGAAAGCCATAGCTGGACTGATGGTGAGGGATTGTATTATGAAATGAGTAGTTTGATATTAGTTTCCTTTCTGCAAATTTAGATATATTAAACTTCTCATAACATCTTTAGTTGCCTCCGAAAGCCACAGCTGGACTGATGGTGAGGGATTGTATTATGAAATGTGTAGTTTGATATTAGTTTCCTTTATGCAAATTTAGATATATTAAACTGCTCATAACATCTTCAGTTGCCTCCGAAAGTCACAGCTGGACTGATAGTGAGGGATTGTATTATGAAATGTGTAGTTTGATATTAGTTTCCTTTCTGCAAGTTAGAAATATTAAATTGTGCATGACATCTTCAATTACCTCCGAAAGCCACAGCTGGACTGATGGTGAGGGATTGAATTATGAATGTGTGGTTTGATATTAGTTTAATTTCTGCAAGTTAGATATCAGTTACTCAAGTTGTTTATGGTTACCTTCGAAAATCATAGCTGGACTAATGATGAGGGATCAGAAGATAAGTTGATGTAATTTGATCTAGATTTACTTTGTTGCAAATTTTGGATTTCTTTAAGCATAGCTTCTTTTTTGTTTGAATAGCAGCAAGAATAATGAGTTTCATGATTAGTAGTTCGTTTTTTGTTTGATTAGAGTAGTGATGCAATTTCATTTTCTTTGAAAAATTAATTTTGTCATTGTGTGTTTTTAAATTCTTTTTAAGTTTGGAAAATCATTAGAAAGACATTGTTGTCTTGAATATTTGTCTCCATACTTGTTTTTCAGAATTTCATAAAAAAACCAAAAACGACAAAAAGCTAAGAAATAGGTTATATTGCACATATAGTGCGCCACACTTCATCAGCTTACGAATCCCGGATTGATAAATTAATGTAGAAATTTAGGACACACTAAATTGACCAAACAGAAGTCCCGGGGTCTTAATTGTTTCCATTTTATTCTGCTGGCAAACCAAACATTCCGCCACAAAATTTTGAATATCATATTTAAGGCCATCCCAAAAAAATTCTTTCTTCACCCTGTGGTAAGTTTTTAAAAATCTTGAGTGTCCTCCTAAAGGAGAAGTGTGCAATTCCTAAAGAATCTTTTGTTTTAATTGGGAATTCTTACAAAGATATAAGTGATCTTTGTACCATAAGGAATCATTTTTCCAACTAAATGTATCAGATGTACTAGGATCTTGCTGCAACTTTTGAATGAGTGTCCATACATCTTTGTCCTTCTTCTATTCATCTCTTGCTTCGATTATCCAATCTGGTTGGAAAATAGAAATGGCACAAAGCAATGCTTCCACCTCTTCATTCTTTCTTTGTTATAGCATCATTTCTCACTCTGACATGATTCATGATTGCTACATGGCTTTATGGACACCCATTCCTACAGACTTGGACAAATTCACTTAAAAACAATGGAAAATCCTTCATACGCGACTATGCCCATGTTTTTCCACGTGTATACGCGAGTACAGCTAGACTTTTCCACGTATGCCATTTTAATGATTAAAAAATATATAAAAATCCCTAATTTGCCGGGCTGACAATCGCTTCTAACTGCCGAAACTACTGGAGGGACTATAAAAAGATCTCATATGTATGGCCTAGGGAGAGAGAGAATTATTATCAGCTATACTGCTATATTCATTCTGCAATTTCCCGCATCTCAGCTTCATTTCAAAGAAAAACCCTTGCTCTCGATATACAATATCCCCTACTACATGCAATTGCTTATCGATCTAGCTTAGGCAAGTCGATCGATCTCAGACTGCCGGCCCACAAGGTTCGGGATCGTGATCTCCACCTATTAGGTTGTAATGACTATTTAGTATCATGGTGATCATGTCACCTCGGCTCAACTGTTAGTGTATGCTGTGTAATGCATAGTTAGGTACATGAGCTCATGATGATTTATTTAATGTTTTATATGAATCTCAATTAACATATAGAGTAGAGATATCTCTGTCTTGTTCTCTGTGTCGGCCTCTCTTGTAGGTTACATGATGACGACAGGAGTTTGAACTCCACGTGGAATTCAAACTCCCTGTAACCGTCCTTCCTCCTTAACCTGAAATACAAGAAGAAACCAGCACAAAGGACAAGTTGTACAGTATATCTCTACTCTATATGTTAGTGAGATTCATATAAAACATTAAATAAATCATCATGAATGCATGTATACCAAATATTCTTCATACATTAAAGCATACACTAACACGTTTATTTCGGGAACAGCATGATACTTCTGTATTATAAATAGTACGTACAAAAGTAATCGTGGAGAGATCACCTGATCCTTCCAAGGCCTTCGCAGACCGTCGTCTGGATCCGTCCAGCCCTTGCCTCGCTAAGACTCCTTCCAAACAGGTGCATACGAGATAACATATAAAGGGATGTGTATCTCAAGGAAACAAGGGTTTCCTGAAATGAACTGGGAAAGTGCAGGAGGCACGGGGAATCGGTCTTGGATAGGGAATACCAACAGAGTATAACAATAATAATTCTCTCTCTCCCTTAGGCCATACATATGAGGTCTTTTTATAGTCCCTCCAAGTAGTTTCAGCAGTTGGAAACAGTTGGCCACGGGCTGGGGTGGTTGAACTACCTGAGTAACCATCAACCCAGTGCGAAATTAGGGATTTTTATATATTTTTATAGCACAAATTCCACGATGACCTGTTTAAGAGCCTGAAAAAAGACCTAACTTCCACAGATGATATCTCCAAAAATATTGTGAACCAAGCTTTGAAATTTTTAGACAATCTTCCTCCGGATTTTATATTTGCACCCTAAAAATTGTAGCTTCTGAAACTTTGTAGAAAAAAAATTATAGCGAAAATGCCACGATGACCTGTTTGGAGCAGCGAAACCCTAGAATCCAAAGGTTTGATACCAAATGTTGTGTAACCAGCTCCAAAAATAGAAGAAAAGAGATATCAACGCCTTATAAATAAGCCACTTCGAGGGGGAAACCTCCAATACATTACATAAATGAACAATTCTTGGATGATTCAATTTACAAAACCTCCTTTCTATACATAGGAGTCCATGGGGCCATAATGTAATCCTAGTGGGCCACAATGTAATCCTAGCCGACCTAACAATAACAATTTAAGGGCACAATAATAATAAAATGGGGGTTACAAGGGTACAATAATAACAATAAGGGGGTTACACTAACAACAATAAGGTACTATACTAGTAATATAGGGACCTACCACTCACATCAACCTCTACACCATTTTTTGTGTTTCCCCATACTCTTGGACAAAGTCTAGAAAGGGCCAAGTAGCCTCTGGATCTCACACTCTTTCTGAGGTGACATATCTAGTAAATTCCCTCCCATTCAATCTTTGGTTAGATTTTGCTGTGTTTTGAAGATATCCTTGAAAAGGGACATCTCAAAAGCACCGTGGTGGACAGTGTACCATCCAAAACTTTCTAAACCCTCCACCTGGCGACTCCAATATACCATAAACGTTTCAAAGAATCCACTGGTGATCAGTAGGCCTGCTGATTATCTTGGTTCACATCATACTCCACTGGGAGACCAACCTCCATAACAACATCAACCACAGTAGAAGTAACAAGTAGGGTTAAGCTGCTGGAGCAGAAAACAACATTCTGGCTTCTAGAACCATTCATACAACCCAGACCCACCTGAAATAGTTGACAATCCTGAGAGCATCCTCAAGGGAACTCATACACCTAAAAGACCAACTATTTCCCAACACATCCATAGAGTTGATTCTGCACCAGAAAATCTTACGGTTCTATCACCCTTTCACCTTGGCCTAGACCTACCTAACAGCTTATCCAGAACTAGGTCATTCAGCAGCTTAGACCAGCCAGACCCTGAGCTTCCTAATTCACCACAGCAAGGTGGTAGACACCTTGGGAACGGACAGACCCCTCCGTCTACACCTCTTGATTTACATTTCATACAAAACTTGGGGCTCAGTCACCCTAGGTCTGCTCATCAGTCCTCTGCCGGTCATAGTATCCCTGTCATCCATATACCTGCTGCCCAAGCCCCTTTAGCTCATCAAAACATCATCATGGTAGCCTGGTATGCACCTCTGGTTTTACCCCAACCTCTAGTACCCTCACCCAATGATTATCAGTCCAAGATCCCACACTTCACTACAAAAGAATCCATCACAGCCCAGCAGCATGTAGATAAAATGGAAGATTCTTTTGACTACATGGAAATTGATGATGATATCGTCAAAATGAGAATCTTTGCCCAAAGCTTAGGGGGTGATGTGAAGAAATGGTTTAAGGGCCTACCTCCAAGTAGCATAAATGATCTTCCAGGCTTGTATCAGACTTTCATTAACAAATGGGAAACTAGGGCAAATCCACGCCAACTCCTAGCAGAATACATGACCCTTAAAAGAAACGTTGGGGAGAGTGTTCACAATTACACAACAAGGTTCAACAGCATTTATAATGCTCTTCCTCCTCATATGAAACCTCCACAAGGCATCGCCCTAGAAAAATACCCTAAAGGTTTTGATGCTGACATGGCCTATGCGCTTAGAGATAAGGAATACAACACACTGGAGGACATGAAAAATGGAGCAGTGAATATAGAAGCCAATCTGATTGAGAAAAGAGCAAGACTGAAATCTGAAAGAAGGGTAACATATAGAGATGACAATGTAGCCTCCACATCTGACCAAAATTATGATAAGCTGTCTAAAAATGTGGAAAGGTTACAACAAATGATGGAAAAAATGGTTGTCACAGTTAGTAACCAGAACAAAAACAGAACCAAAACCAAAACTTTAGAAGAAACAATAACACTCCCAACAGACAAAGAGAATCAGATCAACAAGTTATTCCCCCATTCCAAGAGAATTTTCTTGATGAAGATGAGGGAATCATAGAAGAATCCGAGGGAAACACAATTAATATGTTTGAAACAGAAGATTCAATCCATAACTGTTATTTAGAAGAAGACTAGTCTTCACCCTCTGGTTGGGAGGAGGAATGGTTGGAATCTGAGGATTACAGGTTAGGGTTTGAAAATGCCATGATGCAGGTCAAAGAACAGTATGAACTTAGAAAAAAAAATAGTCAAGAAACTTATAAACCCAAATCTTCTAAGACTACCATAAAAAAGAGACCTGAGAAATATTCTAAAGCGACCGTTGAAAGTAGAGAATCAGCAGCTGAGAGTTATGGAAAGAGTAAAGAAAAAGACAACCAAAACACTAACGCACAAGGTAAACCAGCTAGCAGCACTAGCACTGCAGTTAGGGCTCCTGATAAAACTGTCACAAACATTATACATAATGAGAATCAGCCCACTGAATCAGCCACCAAGGCAGTGGAAAATAAAACAGAGATGAGCATTCTGAAGAGTCAGTCCACTTTCAATTTGGAAAGTGAGATTGCAAGAATTAAAATACCGGTCCCACTTTCTAAGTTGGCCACTCAGGATGTATATAAAGGCCAGATTTTGAAGGCTTTGAACCTTAGTGACAATGGTGACTCTGTCAATTTGAATGATGATCAGCCTGCCCTCTTGTTTGGTCCTAAGATAGAGGGAAAATTTTAGGAGGGGGTAGTTCTGCTTTTCTATATCAGTCTCAACATTCATGACAAGATCCTACACAATGCAATGCATGATTCTGGAGCATCTCACAACCTAATGCCTAAGGTAGTGATGGAAAGACTAGGTCTACAGATAACCAGACCCTACAAAGACTTATACTAATTTGACTCTAGCAGAGTAAAATGCCTAGGCCTGATCAAAGACTTGTGTGTGAGATTAACTCTTATCCCAGCTAAATGTATGGTCATGGATGTTGTGGTGGCAGATGTGCCACCTAAGTATGGCATGCTACTATCAAGATCATGGGGAGCCAAGCTGCAAGGTACAATGCAGATGGATGGCTCATATGCCACAATCCCAATCTTTGGCCAACTTAGAAAACTGTATAGGGAGACACAGATGAAATTCCTAGTCAGTAGCCCCGAAAAACCAGAAAATTCACCTGTCTATTCTGTACATACAGGCCTTGACTCCTTCATCTTTTGTAATGATGAATGTTTAGAAGGGTCAGAGTCCCAAGACAGAGATACAAACAGAGAGACAGAAGCTGTTGATTTTAACATAATGGCTGCTCTGGATTTAGAGGACAACGAAGAAGAAAACTGCAATGAAACCTGTAGGATATGCGGTGGAGACCTAACCTCTAGTGAAAAAGAAACAGAGCATGAACATCCATCCGACCAGATCCCTGAAACGCATACATTTCACGAAGAAAAAAGCAATCCACAGCCTAGTATAAACCCTACAACGCAACATAATGTCGAAACTAGCTATAGGGAAAGGAGTGATAATGAAAACGAAAATGAACCCCTATGGGTGATGAACTTCGATGGGTCATGCACCAGAAGAACTGCTGGGGCAGGAGTGTGGATTCATAACACAGAGAATGATTACGCAGAGAGTCATGCCTGCAACCTGCACTTCAAATACACGAATAACGTTGCTGAATACGAGGCTCTGATCCTAGGTCTAAATTTGTTGAGAAAATTAGGAGCCCGTAGGATTAATGTGCATGGAAACTCTAAGCTGATTATTAAACAGGTAAATGGGAAGTACACAGCAAAACATCCTAGGCTAAGAGCATATAGGAATGACACTATGGAC
The DNA here is from genome assembly GCA_034641835.2 of Pinus albicaulis. NCBI lineage: Eukaryota > Viridiplantae > Streptophyta > Pinopsida > Pinales > Pinaceae > Pinus > Pinus albicaulis. Next base: position 42,148 of record JAXQQM020077332.1, on the reverse strand, counting down.
CTACTGAAAACGATTGTTGAATACAAGTTAGTGTTCATTCCTAGAAGTCAAAATGTCATTGAAAATGGATTAGCTTGCCTGGCCAATTCATACCCCAAAACTCCCAGTGACCAATAGATCATCATTCAAACCAAATTCAGACCTGTTGTGCTGGTTAACGAAAAATATTGGCAGGTTTTCGAAGGTGATAAATAGATCGAGGATTTCCTGGTAGGTAGAAACAAGTTTGAGTTTTCTGATTCAGACTCTAAATCTAACCATAGCTGCCTAAGTGATGATTCCTCAGATGAGGAAGAAACACCCTGTAACGTAGAATTAAATTATTTAGATCAACATATTGGAAACCCAGATCGAAAATGTGAAAATGTAGATAGTGAAGAGGTAGAGGTGCTACAGGCCAAAGATAAGAATATACCTAGAGGCCTGGCACCCTTAGAGGACCTCTTTGACTTTGATGATGTGGCCAAAAATCCCACTATATAACATGCAGACTCTGATGTGGAAGAATGCAACCTAGGCACTGAAGATAAGCCCAAAATGATTAAACTGGCTAAGTCTTTACCTACAGGCATGAAGAAGAAATGCATTGACCTTTTCAAGGAATTCATTGATGTGTTTGCATGGAGCTATGAAGACTTAAAGGCCTATGACACAAATATTATTCAGCACAAAATACCCCTGAAAGAAGATCAAAAGCCTTTTAGGAAAAAATTTTGCAGAATCAATCCCAAACAATTCCCTACAGTAGAGAAGGAGATTAAGAAGATGTATGAAGCAGGTATAATTGTGCCTGTGAGGTTCTCTGATTGGGTATCAAACTTAGTGGCTGTGAGGAAGAAAACAGGAGAAATCAGATTGTGTATAGACTTCAGGAATCTCAATAGAACCTCATTCAAAGACAATTACTCTTTGCCTAAAATGGAACATATTCTTCAGAAGCTAGTAGGTTCTAAGAGGATTTCCCTGCTAGATGGTTTCTCCGGATATAACCAAGTCTTAGTGATCCTAGAAGACCAACTCAAAACAGCCTTTACCACTCCATGGGGTACATTCATGTATGTGAATATGCCTTTTGGATTGATGAATGCTGGAGCCACCTTCCAAAGAGCAATGGACATAGCATTTTCAGATGAGATAGGGCACTTCATTGTCGTCTACTTGGATGACATAATAGTCTTTTCTAAGACTGAAGAAGAACACCTGAAACATCTGAGAAAAGTATTTGAAAAATATAGAAGGTTTGGTTTGTCCTTGAACCCTAAAAAGACTTTCTTTGGGCTACAAGAGGGTAAACTTCTTGGCCACATTATATCCAAGAAGGGAATCAGGATAGACCCCCAACGAGTTGAGGGGATACTACAGATCACACATCCCAGGAAAATCAAGGAATTCCAGTCTTTCATTGGAAAGATTAACTTCCTTAGGAGGTTTATTCCAAATCTGGCTGAACACCTTAGGAACATGACTAACAAGCTGAAGAAAGGTGCAGGAGTTAAATGGACTGTAGGAGCTAAACAATCTTTTGAATCAGTGAAACTTGCACTTACCCAAGCTCCTGTCCTAATCAGCCCAGATTTCTCCAAATATTTTCTGATCTTTTCATTCGCCTCAGAGCATACAATGGCCGCAGTCTTGCTGTATAAAAACGCAGAGGGAATGGAACAGCCAATTGCCTTCTTTAGCAAAGCACTCAAAGATGCACCCTTGAAATACAACATCATGGAGAAACAGGCCTATGCTCTGATTAAGGCCTTGAAAGACTTCAGGGTGTACATATTGCATTCTCACACTGTAGCTTATGTGCCCAACATCATAGTCAAAGATATACTGTCCCAAGACCCAGATGGGAAAAGGGGCAAATGGATAGTAGTGATCCTAGAGTATGACCTTGAGATAAAACCCACCAAACTGATTAAAGGTCAGGGCTTAGCTAAGTTAATGGCTGAATCAAACCTACAAGCCCTAGACATTAACATGATGAGTACCTTGGATGAGCAACAAAAGTTGTCTGATCTCACCGTTGAGGAAAAGTTTTAGAGCTCTCCTTGGTATTCTGACATTCTGTATGTGCTTGCACACCTCAATGCCCCTCCTAGATTATCAAAGACCAAGGCCATATTCTTAAAACTAAAAACTAGAAGTTATTGCATTATGAATGAAAACTTATACTGGAATAATCCTAATGGCCTATTGCTTAAATGTTTTCCTGAAAATGAGGCAGAGAGGGTTAAACAAGAATTCCATGCTGGAGAATGTGGAGGCCACCTGAGTTGGAAAGCCACTGCAAACAAAATACTTAGAGCTGGATATTATTGGCCCACACTCTTCAATGATGTTCATAAAATGATAGTTGCTTGCCAAAAATGTCAGATATTTGAGGGCAAAAGAAAACTCCTCCCTTTACCCCTACAACCCATCACTGTTGAAGGTCCCTTTCTGCAATGGGGCCTAGATTTCATAGGGGAAATTCACCCTTCTTATTCTACTCAACATAAATGGATCCTAACAGCCACAGATTATTTCTCTAAGTGGATAGAGGTTGTGCCCACTAGGAATGCCATAGATTCAGTCATCATTAGCTTCCTAGAAAGTCACATTCTCTCTCGGTTTGGCTGCCCAAGGAAAATAATCACTGATAATGCTACTACTTTCGGATCCAAAAATATGGTTGATTTTTGTCATAGGTATCAAATAGCACTTGGTCATTCAACTGCCTATTACCCTCAAGGTAATGGATTAGCTAAATCGTCAAACAAAAGCCTGATGATCATCATCAAGAAGCTGTTGGAAGAGAACAAAAAAATGATGGCATAACAAGCTAGTACATGCTCTGTGGGCTGACAGGCTTACAACCAAGAAGTCCATTGGCATGTCACCATTTTAGATTTTCTATGGAAAAGAAGCAGTATTCCCTACCAGCCTTGGGATACTAGTGATCAAACTGATCCAGGAGATCCAAACAGAAGAAGACAACATGATGAGGAGAATAAATCAGACAATCCATCTTCAACAGATAGGGGAAGAGGTCTACAACAGAGTGATGAGAGTTCAGGAGAATATAAAGAAATTGTTTGACAAAAGAACCGAAGCTGCTAATTTCAAATTTGGAGATAAGGTGTTAAAGTGGGATTCGAGAAGAGAGGATAAAGGAAAGCATAGCAAATTTGACAGTTTGTGGCAAGGTCCATACCTCATCTAGGCCACTGTGGGTCCCAATGCTTTCTTCTTACAAGAATTAGATGGCACTAAACTATTTGGGGGTCCTGTCAATGGCAAGATGCTCAAACATTACTTCTGCTAATTTACAGTTTTCAGTTTCCACTTCCATTGTACATACCATTTGTAGTTTTTATTTTCAAGAAAAAGAAAAATGTTTCAAAAAATAGAGGAAAAGAGAGGCTCATACATGCTTAAAACATGGACCTCTGATATGCAAAGGAGTGGCTCTAATAAACTCAAAACTTGAGCCAAAGCAAGTAAAGCAGCTGGTCCTAACATGCTCAAAATCTGGGCCAGCAAAGAAGAAAGATGAATCAGCTCTAACCTGCCCAAAACCAGAGTTGAGATGAAAAAAGAAGTGACTCTAACATGCTCAAATCCTGAGTCACAAAGGGAAGGAACGTTGTTTCAAGTTCTAAATCTCAAGGCTTCACAGTTTTGTTTTCAATTTTCGGAAAATTTTGTCCTTGTGCAACTGTCTTTATGCCTTGGACCCACAGCAAGTCAGACAGTCTAATCTTGGCTTGACTGTTTTTCAATTTCTGTTGTAGAATGTAGAGAAGAAATCTACTGGACAGTTTAATCCCAGCAGATATTAGATTAGGTAGAGAAACATATGAAACCAACAGTCTAATCTGGTCTCATGGAGCAATAAGGGTAGATGTAGAATAGGTTTATTTTCTGTTTGCGAAAATAAAGATGTAAAGGGTCTACTAGCTAAAATGCACCCTGGAAGAAGAAAAAATGTTAGAATTGTAGTATGGGTAGGTATTTTGTTGGAGTAAGTTTCTGCTGATGTAATGTCTTCATATTGTGGCAGCTTATCAAAGAAATAATGGATGTGTAAAGCAGCAGGCACCCGGCCTACTCCAAAGATTTATCCTCTGAATTCTTGAGTCCTTCAAGAAGAAGCCATCCCCATGTGGAGCCACTGTTAGCCCCCCTATAAAATTTTGACAAGCAAAGTAGGGGGCTAAAATGTTTCTGAGACTTCAATGAATGCATCTCCCCTGGAGACACATCATTCTTGAAGTATTCTGTGCCTTTTCCCTGTGATGCAATCCCCTCTGCTGATTTCCATACGAGAAGCCTCTCTGATTGTGACAAACTGTGTTCCTAAAAGCCTTCATTTTTACCCTTCTTACCCCCCTTTGTCAAGGTTCCCTTGTTGCTCTCATCTTCCCTTGTCAATCCTCTAAAATCTCCCAAAATCCCCTTCAAATTCTGCACGTGCCCCTTGCTTCGCCTTTTTCACTCTTTATCTCCCTATCGTTACCCTTTAGAGGCTTTAAAGTGCATTAAAATGGCTTAAAAACCCATTCTCCACATTATAATAGGCCTAGCCCCTTCGTTGCTAGCCCCCTGCACCTTTTCCTCCAAGTGACCCGGCACCGGAACCACCTGCCAGCACTGAAGCGCCTATCTCCAAAGTGTATCGAGTGCAACATCGCCCGTTGATCTTATTAATCGGACGGTGATCGTTGACCCCGCGGCCCTTCGCATTTCCCCGTTATAACCCCGGCAGGGTGATCGATGTCCATCTAAACTGTGATCCAACGGTTTGGAGTCCGCTCTCCCCTGTGGTCCCCACTAGCGCACCCATCCAAAAACAGCCCAGCTTTCATCGCACCACCATCCGAGAGCTGGCAGTTTTTCCCATCGGCTAGCGATTCCATACAGCGATTGACGCGTGCCTCTTGCACGGTTTCAAAACTGCTTGTCCATCGTGTGTTAACTTTCGACTTAGGACACCCAACGATATTCATATCAGCCGTTAGATCTTGGGTGCCTCAATCAACAGTCATCGATCAACGAAACTGTGCGGGTTTAAACCATAGCCACCATACCCTTGGCCCACCATCTGTTACCCTCCGATGCATCCACCACTGTTGATCTCTGCCACGATCGGACGGTCCAAATTTGTTTGCCTTCCATTGACTATTCTGCTACCAGTCGTTTCCACCACGTCACCTCCACGTGTCCATCATACGGTCTTCCTCCAGCTTCGTATATTTTTTCATAGGTCGGGTTTATTAAGGTCTTCATTCATTTTGCCTCCACGCCACCTCCCGACTGTAATCCATGTCGTTTTCACCACACTATGGGTCTTCCATGATGTTTTCGCCATCTGCCCAGTCTGCGCAGTCATTCTAGCCATCCCGTTGTGTTCACCACCCCCATTGTGTTCTTAATAGGTTTTCGTATTGTGCAGGGTTTCGAGAGAGGCAGAAAGCCACCATACTTCATAGGAATCATTGTAAGCGACGCATTGAGCAGGAAGAATTAAAACTAAAGCTGGTATTGCAGGGAAATGTCAAGAAAGGTGGCGGCAGTATAAATTCCATCAAAGGACGAAGTTTCAAACTTCGCAGATTCTATCCTACGCCATTAAAGCCTAGATATTGCAAAATCGGGACATTTATGAAGCCGTGAAGAAAAACTAGCCTCATGATCATGGATTCCAGCATTCAGAATTGAGTTTTTGAGTTTAATACAGCAGTTTAGAGGCAAAGCTACAAATCAAGGAACCTAAAGATCATGCAGAAGGTACATCACGCAGAGATTCATGAAATTAGGGTTCAAATTAGCAGAATGTTTATTCCAGAGCAAGGACACAGTACACATTATGTTTTCAGTTTATATGATGTCCAAGCAGGTTTCGCTCCCCTTCGCATCAATCCTACGCTATCAAGAAGCATTTTTTTCACCAGCATGGGAGTCCATTAAGTCATTTTGTTTATACACCAAAGTACTACATAGTACTGCAATCAGAACACATCAGAGTCATATCAGAGTAATTCCCAGTCTGAAGAATATCGTTCATGCACTCAAATAACATCAGATATTAATGCACAGGAGTTATATAGGATGGGCTTCGGTCCTCTTTCTTTTCAGAAGTTTAATACTACATTTTGTTCTCCACCTACCTCCTCTGCTCCTCCAGGGCTATAAATTCATGAAGAACTCATTGTAATGGTTGTTGATAATTTATCAGAGAACTGAAAGCAGTTGATTTTGAGACTCAGTCTCTGTGTAAAGATTGTAAGATAGGTTGAAGAATATGTTTTCAGACCGAGTATTCAGCTATTGGAAATGTTGTACTTGATTGGTATTGTTACTTAATATGACAAGCACATTTCTTTGGATCCTGATCTGAAGTAGTGGTGATGTTTTCCTATCTCTGTGTTTACATTCATTTCATTTTGTTTCTGTTGGCTTGCATCAGAAGTTTGGCATAGGATTTACCCTTGTTAGGTACCCTATGTTGTTACTCTCCTTGCCATTTATGTTTTTCTTCTGACTGTGTTATTTGAGAAATGATTTCAGTTGGTTTAACCAGTGTAGTGGATGTTATTGCCTGCTCTTTGATGTATGAATTAAATGAATTTAGTTCTTAGATTCTTCTTGTTATAGATTTAGTTGGAAGATTTGGGAACACTGGGGATTAGAGTTAGCCTTGTCCACTAGGATCCTTGTACGACCTGCTGATCCATAACTTCGTGCTCTGAAATCTGTGTCTTCTCCTCCTCTCCTTCTTTCCAAATCACATATTCATCTCGAAAGATCCTAAGTTTCAGATGACTAGCCCAATTGAAAGCCTGCCTATTGATTAGCAAGCAAAACCTTTCCTGACTCCATTACCCAATGGTTTTGAGTATTTCCTGAAATATTTCACCCCTACCTTATCCCTCTTCGCTCACACTAATCTCACATCGAAACCTTCATTCCTAATAACCAGCAACCAAAACATACAAAAAAACAAACATGTGCCTATAACTAACCTAACATCTTAAACTTTGAGCTATCATAGACACAAACCTTCGCTCAAATCAGAGAGATCCCTCTCTGGACCCATGAGGGCTAGATCCTGAGGTCTGAAAGTGGTTTTGATGTTGTCTCATCTTTTGGTCTTGCCAATCTAGCCGAAACATGGGAACCCCAACAGGATCTATTTTGATCCCTTCTTTAGAGATTATGTGACCAAGAAGCTTTCCTTCCTGGAGGCCAAAGAGTGTCTCTTTGGGATTTAAATACAAGCCAAATCTTTTGCATTTCTCAAAAAAATTCCTTAAATGTTCCAAATGTTGTTCATCAGTTTTGGAGAAGACAGTAATATCATCAAGGTAAATGATTATAAAATAGCATGTGTCTTCTGAGAAGGCTATGTCCATGGCCCTCTGGAACGTGGCCCCTGCATTCATCAAACCAAACGGCATTTTGACATACATGAATGTCCCCCAAGGCGAGGTAAAAGCAGTTTTATGTTGATCACTTGGGAGAACTAGAACCTGATTGTAACCTGAGAACCCATCCAACAATGATATTCTTTTTGACCCAACTACTTTTTGAAGAATATGGTCCATCTTCGGCAAGGGGTAGTTATCTTTCAGAGATGCTCCATTAAGGTTCTTGAAGTCAATAAAAAACCTAATCTCTCTTGTCTTCTTCCTGACAGATACTAGATTGGAGACCTAGTCTGAGTATCTGAGAGAGACAATGATCCGTGAATCATACATATTCCTAATTTATTTTTCTACTGCATGCAATAAGACAGGGTTTATCCTCCTTAATTTCCGTCTGAAGGGTTTCTGATTCTCCTTGAGAGGAATCTTGTGCTGAATGATGCTAGTGTCATATGATTTTCAAATCTTTATAGTCCCATGGAAAAACATCTATAAACTCTTTGAAGAGTGCTATGTATTTTTGTTTGATGTGGGCAGGAAGGGTGCTAGATAATTTAATAATTTTAGGCTCAGTTGGGTTGCCTATAGTGTGCTCTTCCACATTAGTTTCCATGGGTTCTGCTTTTGGTTCCTTAGCCACATCGTTGAAATCAAAGAGTTCTTCTAGTGGAGCAAGGCCTTTGGGTATGGTATCACCTTTACATTCTAGAACTTCGAGTTCCTTTTGGTTTGGATCGTCAGATAATTTTACTTTGAAAAGATGGTCAAGCTGATTTATATCATTAGGAAAGGAGGACTCTGTTTCAGGAATTTTTTCCCCATCAAAACTTTCTTTTTTATGGATGAAATTTGGTGATGATGTGGAAAACTCATTTTTGACTGCAGGAAATCCTCTATATGTTTATCATTGTTAAAAACTTGCCAATGATACTCGTTATCAGGCACTGCTAGTCTGTTTTTCACCTTTATAATGAGTTGTTCATCGATTTGTGGTATTTGGCAATTACTAGCAGCAAAAGCAAGTTCGTTTGCTAGGTGAATTTGGGCTCTTGGTATGAACATAAGCTCATATTTTTTGAAAGTTTTCAGGAGATCTAAAACAATGTTTCTATATTCTCTGAGTCTGGGGTTTTTGGTTGCATATTCCCCTTTGATTTTTCTGATGATTAACTCAGAGTCTCCCTGGACTGATATCCTTTTGGCCTTTAAATTTTTGAGTATATGAAGGCCAAGGAAAAGGACTTCATATTTTGCAATGTTGTTAGTGCATGAAAAATCTAATTTGTAGGCATGTCCCTTGTTTGTGTTGTGTATCCACACACCAACCCCTGCACTATTTTTGCTGCATGAACCATCAAAGCTCATTCTCCAAAGTTTTTTTGTTTCATTCTCATTTTTTTTATGTTGGTCAAGGCTGTTGGGAGTTGAGGTATCTAGAGGTTGAGAGGAAGACAATTATGAATGCTTAGGTGCACTAATGTCCTGCTTGTTTTCTTCCTTTGTTTGGGTGACTTCATCTTCATTGTGTAAAATAAAGGAATCTAGATCTGAATGGGTGGAATAAAAAGGAGTGTTGTGAGGTTTTTCCTTGCTGCTCACCATTTATTTCATCAGGGTTTCCCTATATAATATTCTGGTTTGGCCAAACACTGGTATGGTGGCATAAGACATATCCATTTGAAGGGTGCCCTGAATCTTAGCTCCCCATGATCTAGACAAAAGCATGCCATATTTTGGGGGAATGTCATCTACTACTACATCCATTACAATATTCTTGGCAGGAATTTGAGACAAGTTAACACACAAATATTTAATTAACCCCAAGCATTTGATCCTTCTGGAATCAAAGGAATACAAGTCTTTATATGGTCTAGTAATCTCTAAGCCTAATATTTCCATTACCACCTTGGGAATAAGGTTGTGTGATGCTCCTGAATCTAGCATGGCATTGTGTAAGATTTTTTTCATGTATGTTTAGACTGACATAGAAGGGAGGCACAACTTCTTCTTGGTATTTTCCTTCAATTCTAGGACTAAACAACAGCTCCGGCTTGTCATATGTCAAGTTCAAAGTAGCAGTATCAACATGTATATTTAGAGCTTTTAGGACCTAGATTCTGTACACTTCCTGGGTCACTAATTCAGCCAGAGGTATGCTAATTTTAATCTTTGCAATCTCTCCCTCAAGGCTGAAAGGAACTATTGATTTTTTCATATTTACATCTATTTTTTTAATTGAATTTCTTTCAGCAATCTGATTTGGTAAACTTTGTCTGGACTGCTATTTGGGACAATTTTACTAGGGCCACTATTTGAGATGCTAGGGAAACTTTGTTCAACATTTGGCTGGCTACTTTTCTCTTTGTTTAAATCTATCTTTTTAGCCAAAATGTTGGTTTTCTTTGTTGTTTTCTTAGGCTGATTTTCTATATTTTTCCTAACAGCAGAGATAGTGTTTTTGTCATTTGGACTATATATGTTCCCTTTGCTTCTTAGATCATAGTGTTTGTGTACCTCCATGATTGCATTCTCAAACCCTACTCTATAATCTTCAGACTCATCATATGTATCTTCCTTTGGTTATAAGGAGAAGAAACCTTGTTCTTCTTCAGTGAGGAAAATGTCATCCCCATTGTCTGATCCAATCAAGTTTACATGGTTTTCTCCCAACCTTTCAATCTCTCCTTCTTCCTCCTGATCTAAGTAGTTTTGTTGGAAGGGAGGTCTAATTTGTTGGTCATAATGTCTTTGCCTATCTTGATTTTTTTCTCTTCTAAAGTTCTGATTTCTATTTCTATTTTGGAGGATGTTTTGGTGTTCTCTTGGTGGCACTCTATCATTCAAGTTTATCTTTTCAAGCATTCTCTCCATTACCTTCACTATATTGTTAATTTTGGTATCAGAGGATGAGGTTAAGGGTGCAGAATCATCTTTATAAGTTACCCTCTTCTTTGATCTCATCCTAGCTCTTTTCTCATCAAGTTTTCTTCTACACTCAGAGCTCCCTTCTACATGTCTTCTAGAGTTGAATAATCTCTCTCCCTTAGTTGATAAGCCATATCAGCATTGAAACCTTCAGGATATTTTACTAAGGCCATGCCTTGGGGAGGTTTCATGTGAGGTGGAAGAGCATTGCAGATACTATTAAACCTGGAAGGAGTAATCATGAACACTCTCTCCCTGATTTCTTTTAAGATTGTTATACTCTGTTAATATTTGGAGAGGTTTGCTTTTAATTTCCCATTTGTTTATGAATTCTTGATGTAAAGAGGGAAGGTCATTGATGCTATTAGGATTTAAGCCTTTAAACCACTTCTTTACTTCTCCTCCTAAAATTTGAGCGAAGCTTCTCATATTTATGGTCTCATCTTCTATTTCCATATAATAAAAAGCATCTTCCATCCTATCTACATGTTGTTGAGCTGTGGTAGATTCTTTTCCAGTGAAATGGGGATTTTTACACTGATATTCATTTGGTAAGGGAACCATAGGTTGCGGTAACACTAATGGGGCATACCATGCTTCCATGGCTAGAAAGAAAGGTGGATTTACAAGGGGTGGATTGACAAGAGGGAAAGTGGGCTGAAATGGAGTGTTTTGGGTAGTGGTGGTATGGATTGGAGTGGAAGAAACACTCAGGCCAGCAAACTAGTTTGAATAGATTGGTTATGAAAAAGGCTAAAGTGGTGAAGAAGCTGTGAATTGGGAGGAGTAGAAGGTGAAGCTTCTATACTAAAGCTCTGATGAAATCTTGCAGTTTCAAGATCAGTTTGGTTTAAATCACTTTGAGATTTAGTTCTAGAGATGTTCTTAATGTGGTGTAATTCAAAGTGAAAATCCTCTAAGACAGCGAGGTTTTCAGGGAGAGATTTTGTTCTTGGGATGTTCCTATCAATAGCTAATTTTCCAACTCTAGAAGTCTGCCATAGAATTCTCTCTGGATTGTCAACTATGGTAGGAGGGTTAGGGTCTAGATGGGATCTAGTGTTGATCATATGTGAAGCTAGACTGCTTTTCAAAAATTAAGAGAGGTTGAAGTTTGAAGGAACTCTCCTGAAAGTTTTTCCTCTGAGAGTGTCTTATCTAATATGGGACTACGCTTCTCAATTCCTTTAAGGCTAGTTAACATAGTCCTAAAAAGATCCAGAGACCTAGATGGGTAATAGGCCTACTAGGACTAATGGAGTTGCCAGGTGGAATTTTTATCTTTTGTGAAGGTAAAATGTTTTATGTTTTCTCCACCATGCTTATTATGAAGCCAATCTGAAATATTTTTGGGTTTTGTACATTTTTATGGTTGTGAGTGTGTCCTATGTCTGATCTTAACACTTAGCTAAGGTGCTCAAACAAACAGAGTCTACTCTATGGCTTACTAACTGATTTTCTTAGAGATTTGTAGGACTAAAGAGTGCACAAGAGTTAGCTAGACTATCATATACTTAGTAGGTCCCACCGTGATCGCCATTATGTTGGGGTCCTATGATTTGGTAGATTGGCATGCCAAGTGACAAGGCAACATGCAAACCAAGCTTTAGAGCTCTAGGATCTAGCCCTCCTAGTCTCAGAGAGGGATCGCTCAATAATTCTATAAGGATGTGTCTTGAAAGTTTTAGTAGTTGATTTTAGGCTAGTTATGAAGTGTAGGGTTGTTTGTTTTGTTTGGTTGAACAAATGTGTTTCATGCAGTATAGATAGAGCATGGGAATCTACAAGCCATTGGGCAATGCAGTCATGTGAAAATCCAAATAGTTCTGATTGAGAAGGAAGGGAAACCAGAGGAAAAATCTAACTTGGTCAAGGGTCTGTTGAATAATATAGGTGAAATGCGGTGAACATTAAGGAATAAGAGTGAAAGAAAACTAAACCCTTTCACAATGACTTAAAGGATTCGGGGAGCGCCCTATTTCCTCCAGTAAGCTCACTATTTTGGACTTAATCAACATAAACACTCAAAGAAAAGGAGGAATGCAGACTAAAACCTTCTTAATGAATCATAGGATTCGGGGAATGCCTTATTTGCTCCTATAAGCTCACTACTGAATGCTAAATCAACAAAAGACAAAAAATTGCATTCAAAGAAGAGGGAACACCTTAGACATCTAGGACTACAATTATAGGGACCTTTAACACAATAACTACAATAATGAATAGAGGGTATGATTGAGGCAAGCCTCTTTGTCAAACTGTAAGCATTAATAATTAAAGGGAGATTTTAGATACAAAATTCAGTGGCAAGAAAGAGGAAACACCTATACAGTCTTTAACATAAATGAATTTACCATTTCCGAAATAAAACAAATTGAATATTTAGGATAGCTATTAGACTAACCTGTCATGTTCAGTAGTGGAAAACATATGAACAGTGAAGGATAAACAGGTCAGAGGTGCTTCTAAGATACATTTCTCTGCCTAAATTTTTTATCCTACTGCAAGTAAAAGCATGATGTAATAAAGTGATAAACGAAAAATAACATGAACAATAAGAGATCACTTCACAAAAACCAGGCTCAGGGATCCAATGGTCCAGCCTCCTTCATCAACAGAAAAACAGAGACTTCCACACTCCTTCAGAACACCAATGCTTCTTCAAAGCAGCAATCTATGTATTACTCTTGAAATCACCAAGTCTCAACCTTTTACAATGAGACTTCAAAGAGTCTTTATAGAGAAAATGGGAAAGGTAGGTGAAGAAGGTTTTAATGATCATCAGAGATAGGAGAGGGCATTTGAATGCTCCATTTTGTGTCATAAATATAACATTAAATTATAGACAGGATCAATAACTTTGTAGCTTGTTGAGACCATTTTGATATGAAAGAAATCACCCACAGGGTGTCCTTTGGGGGAAATACTATCTGCATTGGTACTGTTATCTTTTTAGGTGTGAGTTAAGTGGAAGAATGGGCCTTGAGGACTCCCATACTTCTAAATAATTGCTTCTGATAGTTTGTAGTAGCTTCCTTGGTGTAATAACTACTTGACAGGCTTTTGAGCATGGAGATGGGCTATGTCTATGTCAGTCAACTTTTGCACCAATAACTGCTATGTTCCTTTGTACTTCAACCCGTTTTAGCTCTGTTTTTTCTTTCACTTTGCTGATTGCTTGAACTTCTTCTATACTAATGCCCTCAAAGGTTTTATTAATCTTCTATGCCTTATCTTCTGCCACTGAATATGTGATCTTCATCTTTCTGAGTGTTTTCTGTATAGGTGGAGGGTTTCGCTGAGCTGGAGGGTCACTGAGGGTTCATGGAAATGATCCATTGAATGATATGACCTCGCCCTTTGCTTTGTTTCCATTTGACATTGATTCTTGGCCCTGAGATAATTATCAGAGCCTCTATGTCACCTCTAGTGACTGTGGAGAAAATTCATGCTTCATCGGCTGTGAAAACCTACAAACATATGATAAACTTGTTATGAAAACCTGTGGGCTTGGTTTATATTGCTTGCAGAGGTTCTGGGGTGGAGGAGCAGTGCGGCGGAACATGATTTCAGTGGAAAATCGGGGAAAAATCCTGGTAGAGCAGCTAACCAGGTGCAGTGAGGGTTTGGGTGCGATGAGGAACATGCACCATTAGATCAGGATGACCTATGGTGGAGATATCACGATGAGTGTTTCGGGAGAGAGATGGGAGGCAGATGAATTGTTATCACGATATAATATGGGCCGTACGATCTCAGAGATCGAAGGCTGGGATTAAAAGTGAAAGTGACGTTGCGGAGGGTAGTAGTATGGCGAAAACCGGGGATGGTTTTCGCGCAACAAAATGTGGGGGAGGAAGTATTCACTTTTGGAACGATTACATACATTGACTGACATGTGGATTTCTAAAACCACTTATATCACACGGAAGTTCCGCACTGAGAAGGGGGGGGGTGAAAATTGAGCGATATGCATCGTCAGCCGTCGGATGATGGGCGACAGATCTGACAGTGCAGAATGAACGCGATAACAGGTGAGATGCGAGGGTGAAAGGTGTGGTGGGACCCTTGGTGATGTTTTCCCTTTGTCATGGAGTGGGGTGGTTGAAAGGCAGATGAGGGAAATCGAGTTAGATTCTGGCCGCTAGATCTACTTATCCGACGGTTAATATTAAAGCTCGAGGGAGGATGAGAAAATGATAAAATACGAAGCGAAATGAGGTTCTGCGGGAAAAAAGGCAGGGACTTGGGGAAAAGGCGCGGACGTGGTCCCATGGACAAAAAGGTGACTGGGTGTGAAAAAGAAAAGGGCTAAGGACTTATGTGCCTGGTCGCGGCATGTGGTCCTATGATAAGGAAGGGGCTAGGCTAAAGTCCAGTAAGGGGCTTAGTGCCTTTGTGAAAAAGTGGGTTTTAGGCCAAAAATGAAGGCATTTTAAGAGGATTTGGGGGTTCCGATAGGGTTGAATAAGAGGTTTAAAATTCAAATGCAGGGAGGGAATGAATTAAGAAAGGATTTATGAGGGATGAGAGGGTGAAAATAGGCCTTCAAAAAGGGTACAAAGACTGCTTTTTAAGAAGGGGAAATGACAGAATAAGAAGGAAAATATTGGATGAAAGAAGCCTTAGGAAGCAATCCTTCGGATGATCCACGAGATTTCTTTGAGGTTCATGATGAGTATTATAGTGAAACAGCAGTGAAAATTGTTTCAAGGGATAAGAAATTATCATAAGACTTCAAAAATGATGGATTTTCAAAAGAGATATTTCTCTTGAAGGCTTGAAAACAAATTTAGCCACCATTAGGTATATCAGAAATTATAGGTGGCTAATAATTTATGTGCAAATGCACTAGTTTATATGTGTATTCTATGGCTATTTTATCCTTATTATTTACGTTGGTTATGAGCATGTTATATAATAGTGACGATGTATGGTTGTCCTCATGTTTTGATTTATAAATGAATGAATAATGAATCGATGACCTAATAGATGATAATTTAGCTGATGTAATGAGGCTCAATGCTTCTTATTGATTCTCAGATAAGCATGAGACCCTCATTTTTTTTTTGGTAAAATTGGTAGTACCTCTTTATTCATTCATCTAATCAAAATAGCAGGTTACATTATTAGATTAATACTTGATAGCCTCAACCTACCCATACAAAACTAGGTCTGTTGCCCACCTCAAAGAGTTATAATCCAACCAAAATTGAAAAAGTTTGAATCTATCTATATCTACCTTAACAGGTCTATTGTCTACTACATCTAGTGACATATAAAGAAAATAAATGTTATCCGCTCTTTGCATATCCAACAAGGAACCACCAAACTAAGTCATCTGATGATTTAATGGGTGTCGAGTCCTTCACACTTGACCAGGGAATATCAAATTGGTTCATGCTCTAAAGTTTTCATTCAATTTGACCTAGGTGGACATTCTAATGATTTTTTTGGAGGTGAATTTCCTGGATATCCTTACGCATTTCTGCTAAAATGGAGGCTACCTTCGAGTCTCCTCATATCTCTTGAACGGTGACAATGGCTTTAGCCATTAAACACTTCATAGTCTAATAAATATGAATATACTTCTTAAATAATGAGATTCAGCCTCTAGTGTTCCCCAGATCTTTCAGCATTCGCTCCATCGTCATCATGGATGTCTTCCTCCACTTTAGTTTTAAGGTATTGTTCCCATCCAGAAATCAAATATTTTACGTGGCTAGGTGTCCCTTCTCCATAGGCATGGAAAAGGTTCTGCATAATTTCCTGCCCATATTTCCTTCCACTTTTGGTAGGCGCCAATTTTTCCTTTCCTTTGTCCTTGCCATCTCCTTTCCCAGCCTGTGCTTTCACCATTTTTTTTAGAATGGTTTCCCAACAGCTAAACGTTCACAGAGATCCACACCGAGGTTTTCCCTCGACGTGCGATGGCTTGAGGGTGAGAGATGCTAGGAAGACCTTGTTGTACGGTACAACAACCCCCCATCTTTAACTTGTTCACATCAAATAATGGGAACCCTTTCTATAAAAATTTTGCTTAAACACCTTCTAGGATTTTTATTAAGTCAATTATCTTATGATTTTGTTAATTTTTCATTTTCTTTAGATTCTTGTTTTGATTTCTTGGTTGAAATCAATTTTTTATAAGCTTCCTGTTGACGCTTGTTTCGTCTCATTTGGTCAACCGGTTAGTAAATAGCACTCCTTTGAAGTTTAATCAATTATGTCCTCTGGGTTAGAAAATGTGTAAAATGTACAATATTTCATTCTTTTTTAAATTAGTTCAATAATGCATTTAGTTTAAAAATATTAACCCATAGTTAGTTATGACTAATGTTTTTCATTTTTTTTACTTATACAGCCAAATAACGAAGTATTGGGATTTCGATAATTTACTCCAATTTTCAAATAAATTACTAAATCTGAAATATCCAAAATGTCAAAGTAGTTGTAGCTTATTTAGGCAAATCATCATTTTAGATAAATTCATAATCTAATTTAAACATCACGAAACCAAAACAAAAAACTAATTTTTAATGTTAAATTTTAAATTAATTAAATTAATTATTATATAATTAATTAATTAAATTATATATATATATATATATATATATATATATATTTACAAATTGAAAAAAATATATAAAAACTAGAAATAAAATCGGAAAATCACATCAGGAAATTTCAATGGCTACATCATTTTAGAAACCCCGATGCAATGAATTACACCCGATACGATTGAGCTCATTACCTCTGATCTGATTAAGCTTGTTAGCCCCGATGCAATTGAGTCACATTTATCCAATGCGATTGAATCGCATTCATTTCATACGATGGTGTTAAGTAGTAATGTTAGTGGAATATGAATGTTAGTAGTGGTAAGTTAGTCTAAGTCATAGGTTAGTGTTGGTTTAATGTTTACCAATATTAATGTTAGTTTTAATTTAATATTTGTTAGTATTATGTTAATCTTATGTTAGTTTAAAAATATGTAGTGTTAGTTTGTCATAGGTATAATGTTTGTTAGTTTTAAATAAGTATAATGTTACATTGTTTTAAGTTAGTGTGGTTTTAAATTAATTGTTAATAATACATTAGTTTTTAATTAATATAATATTAATATTATGGTAAGGTAGGTTAGTTAGTAATAGGTTAGTTTTAGTGTTAAGCTAGTGTTAGTGATAGAATAGTTTTAGATTAATATAATATTAATTTAGTTTTAGTTTAATAATTAATTTAATATTTAAATATTTAAAATATAATTAATTTAATTAGATTTATTATTAATTAGATTAATTTGTCTATGAATAGTTAATTATATTAATTAGTTAGATTAATATTTATTAAATAATTAGTTTAGTTTATAATTAAGAATTAAATTAGAATTAATTATTAGTTAATTGTAGGCTCATTTAGGATTAGATTTTTAACTAAAAATCTGATTTTTTCTAGCCCAGCATCAAAATTTCCATATTTATATCATATTTGACTTATCAACTTTGGAGGCTCATAAATTGAGTTTTACATGACCAAATGAGGACCAAGACAACTCATTGGAAAGAGCAAATCAAGGAGAACATTTTTTAGGAGGTTTCATTAACATATTTGATCATTTACTAGGTCAAAAATCAGGCAGAAAATCAAGCTCTAAATTTCCAAAACAAAATCATTTTTTGAGTTTTGTTTTCTTCATTTTCATTTGCCCAAGTCTATTCTAATTGCAAATTTATGCATCAATCATATCCTTGGTTAATTAAAATCGTTATGAGCATCAATAAGAAGCTCAAATTTCCTTTTTATTTATTGTTTTTTAAATAGAATTTGATTGGATTTGTTTTAATGTTTGAGATAATATTTTGATTTTATTGTTGCATCTTAATTCATTTTAATTTCTTTTTTCCAGGAAAAATAATAGAAGGGATATGGATAAAAGGATCTCAATCGATGAGAAAGCTCTAGCAATTAAATATTGAATTTTTGAGCAATTAAAATTGGATTGGGCAGATTTTTCTTCAACAACTCTCTTCTAAAAAAACTTTTAGAAGAATTATAAATTGCAGATTGCAAAATGTAAAAGGGGCTGCTCTCCTCTGCAATTCCAGACTTCTAAAAGCATTTCCGTAATATTAATTTAGAGTTGTAGATGGGGAGGAGAGAAAATTTCAAATCTGAACATTATTGAAGGTTTTTCTTTATGTCTTGAATTATGCATGATGGGCATAGTTTGCATTTCTGCAACTCTAGTCTTGAAAGCAGAAATTCAAGTAATGTAAGGTACTGTTAGAGACCAGGATCAGAGAATCAGATTCAATTAACTGGTATTTTTGGCATTTCTGTATCAAATATTAGTTTCATTTTTATGTTAATAAAATTGTCGTTTCATTTTATTCATGTTTTGGCATTTCTGCTGATATGGATAATTTGTCTCTAATTGTTATGTATCTCTGCTCTTATGAATTACATTATGATTTTTGAGTAACCATTACTTAGCAATCTGTCTTATAAAACTGATTTATTAAATAATAATGTATTGTGAATTTCTTCCACATATTATTGTTTAATTATTGGCTTGACTGATTTTTCAATAAATATCATTTTCATGAATTTCTTCCGAAGTGTTGTTGATTTATTATTTCATTCAAATGGTCTCAATAGAATGTGTTTTGGTATTCACAAATGTGAGCTAATTGAATTTCTTTGTTCGTTTGACATTAATTAAAATCTAGACATATTTTAGTCCTCATTATTTAATTATCTTGCTCTTAGTTGGGTTAGATTTTCATCTACCTAATTGAGATAGGATTTAGATTAGTTTCTTTTGCTTGCATTATAGAATAAGTTTTCATTTAGATTAATTTCTACATTCTTTTAAGACCTCTTCTCAAAGAGGCAAAATCTTAGTTGTGGTTTGGCTGAACCCAAATCAGCTTAACGGTCATTCTCTTGCCTGATCAGCAAGAAGAATCGATCTGATATCCCTGTCTATTGGTATTTAAAGATATATCATAAACCAATAGCGATAGGAAAAAGGTAACTGGACCTAGTTAAACCAATCAGAGCCACTATCATAAACGGAAAAGGAGCTATATTAAGGTCCGAACTGAGTGCTTATCCCCCAATGTTGTAGCAGCGATTATGAGGCTTCAACATTTTTTGCGCTAGAAGGAGGGCCTGAAACTTGTTTTAATTTGGAGTCTTTGAATTCTAACATTTATTTTTATGATGGCTCCTCTTAAACTTCCAATTTGGAGTTGTATACATGGACGTGCATCTTCCAATACTCCACCCGAAGTGGTAAGACTCTTGTCTCAGGTAAAGTTTGATGGTAAGAAAAATTATTCTGCTTTTAATCATTTCTTTCAATTTATTCAAAATGTTTCAAATTATGATTTTCAAGGAATTGATGAAGGCATTTTATGCAGAATTTTTACTCTCACATTTGCAGCAAAAGCTAGAAACTGGTGTAGAACTCTTCCGGTTGCCTCAATTCACAGCTGGGATCAATTTATTACACTTTTCATTTGTAAATTTGATGGATACCATTATGAACATGTATGTGATGAAATTGAATATCTACAAAGATTTGAAAATGAGTTTGTTAGAGATTTTAATATTCGATTTCATTTAAATTGTTTAAAATTTAAAGATGAAGATAAACCTACGGAAGAAGAATCATTAGATTGGTTTGAATATATTTGCTCACTTCCTCCCATTCCCAATCCATATGAAATTAGTTCAAGCTTTGTTTCATCCCCTTCTGACATAAATGAGAATTCCAATATCGATGTGCAAATAAATTATGATGAAGTGGTCTCACAAAACTTGGAAAATATTTCCATTCAAATGCAAGAAGACAATAGCAGCAATTTTGGAGAAAGAGCTACCTTGAAATTTGAAAATTCCTCTGCATTAAATTCAGAAAATCAGATCACAAATCAACACGTGCAAGCAGCAATCAAAGTAAATAGTAACACACAAGCTGCTATACAAATTTCTGAATTTTTTCATGATAAGCAAATGCCACATTCAGAAAATCAAAGCACAATTCTTCAAGAAAGCATGGATACACAAATGAATGATCTAGAATCTAAAATATATAGTGAGCATGATGTATGAGAGTTCTCAAACAGAGAAAAATTTGAATTCATTATTTCCGATTCTCATTTTTCCCTTTATCCTGATATTTTTAATGTTGGTAATTTCTCCCCTCTTAGTATTAATGATATTTCAGAAAATAAAGAGGATGATCTAAATGAATTACCAATAAATTATTATCAAGATAGAGAAACAATTATTGATCATTCTTTTTCCATTAATGAACATAAAAATTTTATTCCTCCTTGTTTTGATATATTGGACGAGATCGAAGGGAATTCTAAATAATATTGTGAAGTCATTTATGATAATTACTCTGATATTAAGGATGCCGATTTCTATTCTTCTCAAGAGAATCCTCATGATAAAATTCAAATAATATATGTGAATGAGAAACATTTCAATTTATAAATTATTCCAACCAATCATCATTCTGGAGCAGCAAATTATCTTCATGATTTCATCATTCAAAAAAACATTCCAATTTATGATTCATATCATGATCAAACTCCCATTCCTGCTCATAATCATAATCCTCTTTCTAATTCACAAGTTGGAATTGGCAATTTTTCAAATTCCATTATTCTCGTCAATCCTTCTGGAAAAGAAATTATTTCAAAACAATCCCAACTGTGTTGTAACATTAGTTGTATTAATAGTGATTTCACTTTATCTTTTCCTTGATACTTATTTTGTTCAAATTTAGATTCATTTTCTGATTTTATTTTTCAATTCTTTGGCATTTTACACTGGCATATTGAGCACTTTAAAAATGAACACTCAATTGATGCATTGCCCTATTGGGAAATTGATGTTTAGTATTATAATCATGAACATCAAAAGCTATTAATATTTCAATTTCAATCAAAGCTAATGTTTTATCAAAAACTTCTATTTTCCCAAAGGCAGTGTCAACAAGAGAATGTATTTTTACAATCCGGCCAGCAATCTAATCTAATTGATAATTTTCCATCTTATTTGATGGATTTCCATCCACTTTTCATTAACTCGTTTGAAAATTGTTTAGAAAGTTTTCCTTCATTGCAAATTGTTAATAGTTTAACACTTACACATAACACTATCAATTTTTTTCAGGCCTTTGAATTTAAAAGCTCATATCCACAATCTGGCCTGTCATTTCCTCTTTTAAATATTTTCCAATCATTAATGGAAACCCATCCATATTTTTATGATCCAATTGGAATTCAATTGGAAAAGACATTTCAAAAGAAGGCAATTGAAACTAAGGTGTTAATAATAACTGCACATTTTGATTATAGAATTAATTTTCTTAGTTCAATTAGATTTGTATTTTTGTTACTAACATTTGAACTATACATATATGCAGGAGTTAAAATAAGAGAATGGTTACACTGGAAATATGACTATACCTAGTCATTTTCATGTATATCGTTAGAATAGAAGTAGAATTAATTTAGTTAGTTTGTTTTATGTAGTTAATTTATTCTTAATAGTTCTACAGATAAAAATAAAATGAGCAATCAACCCTTCTCATATCATATACATTTTCAAGGAAATATTTGCCTCTTATCAGAAAAATTCTAACTCTTGCTTCCCATTTTTAAATCAAAATTTATTTCAGCAATATCTATACTCTGCCTATTTTGAATAACATCTTGACTAAATTCAATTGAAGTGGCACTTGGCACCAATCACCTCAAAGCCACTTTTCTCTCTTTTTAAATTTCCTCATATGATTTTCTCCTAAAATTTATTTGTTAAAGGTTTTGAGGATATAAAACTTCATGATCTCATTATCCCATGAAATGTATGACTATCTATTATAAGCCTAATTTCAATTTAATCATCATTAGTCAGTCTAACCTTTTGCTGTAATCACATGAAGTTCATATTACCTTCTTAGAAATTTGTTAAAATGACCTTAAGGGTGTCCATTTTGCTGTGTGCACACATTTAAATCTGTGTTAATATTTTTTCCATAATTAGTGGCTTTATCCCATCCTGATCTTTAGTTTATTATCTGATGCTGCAATACGCATCATATTTATTTACTAAAAGTATTATTAAATAGTCACTATAACAATACATATTTTTCTCAAGTTAATCTAGAATGAGCAGATGAAATAAATTGTTGTTGCAATTCAAAGAGAAGCCTATTTTCATATTTATTTCTGGTGAATTTTATGAGTTCTAGATTTCTTGAACATGAATAAACAGATTTTATTTAGGCTGATTAAACACTCTGATTTAGAATAAATAAGAGATGAGTTTGAACAAAGTTAGAATTTTGATAAATCAAAGGAAGTATTGGAAGATTCATAAGATAAAATCCTCAGACAATTTCCTTCCAGGTACACATTTACATGTTCATTTTCATCTATTAATAGTTTCTCTTTTCCTTAGTTTATTTTTTATTCTTGTTCTGTTTCATTTGCAGATTTTCATTTGTTTTCAAAAACTTAAAGTAAGCAAAAAACCTATTTCAAATTTGCAACAAGTTCCGGGAAATTTTATTTTGAGATTCAATAGAATTTGAGCATTCTTTAACTTTACTTTCATTCGTTAGAAAACCCAATTGAAATTTAAAACAATATCGCAAGATTCATGTCTGAAATGTTTCAACTTGATTTCTGATGCAAGACCTCCGATGTGTTACCTCATTCAATCTTCCATAAAATACCAAATCACATATCTCATTGGAAAAAAATTTAAAATTTTGTTTCTCATCACAAAAGTTCCGATGTGATAGATTAGATCACAAACGCACATGTCGCATTAGGCATAAGGTTAATTCTTCCATTTAAAAAACTCTGATGCGATAAAAACTTGATCGCAATCGCGAATTGATAAATTCATATCACAATTGGTTAAAAGGTCAACTTTTAAAAAGTTCCAATGCAATGAATTCTAATCGCAATCACATTTCGGCAGAGTCCTATCACAGTTGGTTCGTTCATTTCAAAAGTTCCTATGCGATGAACCCAATCAGCAATCGCAAATCGGAGAGACCTCGTTTTGATATATCTATTTGTAAAAGCTCTGATGCGATAAATTTCTAATCGCAATCACAAATTATTAAATTAATCAAGGATTAATTTTAAAAGACCTTCGATGCGATAAGTCTAATCGCAAATCGCAAATTGAGAGGAAAATTGAACACATCCTTGTGTGCTCATTTTAAAAGTTGCACCAATTGCTTATCGCGACCGCTTTTTACTAATCGTTGATTTTTCATCGCTTTTCGCTCTTCACTCATCACTGATTGTTATATCCATCGCATTGCCGATATCACAATCGCTTCATCACATTTTTATTCATGGACATACCATTATTCTAAATCTACGATGTGTAATTTGCAATGTACAAAATACAAATCGCGAGATGCGGTGTGCGATGTGCAACTTGCAACATGACTATCCCCAATACTAAATATAGAATTTATTCAATGGTATGATCACTCCATCTCATTTCACATATTATTTTCGCATTATCTCGCATCGGCAATTCACTAATGCAACCCCCGATGCGATAAAATCCAACGCATACCTCTACATGCAATACGCATCATCCGATAAGGTATTGTGTTAATTTAAAGCAATATTGGGTAACTGCTATAATACGAAAGCAATTGATAATAAATTTGCAACATATTCAAATTGTTTCGATTTCTCATATATTTCAGTTTTAAATAATTCCATAATTAAATATGAAATTCAAGAACTCTCTATTTTAAATTTCAATATCTTAAATTTGGTCTTAAATCTGAACAATTTATAAAATCATGGAATTTTTATAAAACTTATAATACTTTGAGAAAATTTATTACTGCAAATTCTTAATCCCATTTCTGATGCATTTCTTACACAAAGCATTCCATTTTTACATTTTACTGCTTGCTTTAGTTTAAATAAAATAAATAATGATTTTGGGTTATAGGATTTTGGTTAGTTTGCCTTCTTCATATTTTTAATGTTAACTAAAAGAAGAAGTCACCTAGTATTGGAGAAATTGATACCTTCAGGTAAGATCAAATGAAATTATCCAATGGTAAGATTCGTGTACCCACTTTCATTAATTTCCATTTCATTACTTTAGTTTCAGTTTTGGTTTTTTAAATTATGTTGATATAAAAATATGTTTTACAGCCCTTCATAAAAGCTTTCAATCATTTGCCAGATCATATTTTGGAAGCCCTATGCTCTTCTCCTGGTTTTATTTCAAGAAGCAGCAATAGTCTTCATTGAAACAGCTACACTAGGAAGTTTCTGAACCTTTAATCTGTTTCTTTAAAGCATTCATTTTATTAGAAAATGATCAAGATAATGCTTTGAAACAAGAAGATTGACATCAGATAGAAATTTTTTATTGTGGCTGAATTTTATGATCAATGCTATCTAAAGCCTAAAACATTTAAAACCCTGCAAGGTATAAGTTTTCTAGATATCGACACACGAAGGAATGATTACATGATTATTTTCTTTTACTTCATGTGTTGACACATTGGTATAAACATTCTTGTTAGAGTTTGTATTTCAAAACTTGGATTTTCCTTTCCACTTTTTAATTGCTTCATTTTTTATTTTTGTTTACTAATTTCTTTTCTCACTTTAGCTTAAGAATTCTTTTCCTTTGGTTTTCAGTTTTGATTTTGGTGACTTTGCCATGATTTATATGGAAGGCCTTCTTGTTACCTAACAATTTTTAGCATACACAGGAAAAATTGTTAATAGTCTTCTATTAGCTTTTTCTTAAATCTCTTAGAAAAATTGTTTTTCTCATTATAAAGGTAGACATACTTAAGGAAGAGATTACAAAACAAGAGAAGTTGACGAAGTATCATGAAATCTGAGAAAATTCTGTCATTGAAATTGTAATTATATTGAGATTTCAATATTTTATTAAGATCTTTCAAAATTCTATTAGCAGTCAAGAAAAGTTATTTTTAACCAAGTAAAGACACTTTACAGCAAAGCACTTTTAACTCTGAAATTGTCATTCTGAACTCTTAAGGAGTTAATGATTCTCCCTATTTAAAAGAATTTTATTTTTCTAGAGTGTAATCCACAAATATATTTAAACTTAAAAGATAAGAGGTCTCATCACGAGCATGCTTACCATGATCATAGGGGAAAAATAGGCTGACATTACCAACACTCCTAAACAAACCAGGGTAATGGCTTATAATTGCAAACAATTGTAAGACAAGGGGTCTCATCACGAGCCATCTTGTTCAGTCCAATTATATAACCAGTGAATGGCATTTTCAACTATCTGGCAACCAAACCAGGACAATGACTTTTAAGAATTAAAATAAATAAATAAATAAATAAAAATATAAAAATGGATTTATCTCTAAGTCAATAATTCTTAAATAGATAGGATTTTGAATCATTGATGATTAAAAGGTAACCCTGTCGAGACTATAGATGTTTGTTGGCAGCAGTGGCTCTACCTTTGACAAATAAGTACATTTTAAAAGCTAAGCTGTAAAGTGACCCCTGCTTTATCTCTACAACTAATTAAGGACTGATATAGAGTTATGAAATATTTTAATTTATGAGAAATTTTAAGAAAATTACAGTAAGATGATTATTGCTTTTATTCAGATTAATGAACCCAGCCAAGCATTCCAAAAATAATTTTCTCTTCTTTAATTATTTTTACTTTAATTTTGAGAAAATTTCATCAAAAAGAGATAATTTTTTCTTCTAGTGAATCACCAATTGTTGTACAGTACAACAACCCCCCATCTTTAACTTGTTCACATCAAATAATGGGGACCCTTTCTATAAAAATTTTGGCCAAACACCTTCTAGGATTTTTATTAAGTCAATTATCTTATGATTTTGTTAATTTTTCATTTTCTTTAGATTCTTGTTTTGATTGTGTTGTGCATATCAGCCCCTCCATTCAAATTTTTGGCCACTGATCCCATCCAAATGTGTTTTGAACCCCTTTCATGGCCTAAAACCTTCATATACTATCTACCGTTGTCCTGCCCACCCAAAAGATACACTTTACAAAGGCTAAAAATCTGTAATTAAAGTTATATCGGGCCTAGCCCCTGGGGTTCCAACCCCTCTGTTCTCATTCCCATGTGACTCGGGTGCACAACCATATGCTAGATCAAAAGGAGCTCGTCGCTTTACGTTTCCGGGCACAAATGTAGCCGTCCGATCAAGACCAATCGACGGAGCGGAGTCTATTTTCCTTAGTGGTCCCCGCGTCCATATCTTGTCGTAGAAAACCACTAGTTTCATTCCGCACCACCTATCTGAGGCTGGCGGTATTTCCCGTGGACCCAGCGATTCCATACGATGGGTGACGCATGTCGTGGTGTACAATTCCCATACCGCTCATTTCGCGCGTTAAAGGTCAGACCAAAGACACGCAGCGGAATTTGTCAACACCGTCCGATCCCGTGAACCCGATCCAACGGCTATTAATCTTCAGAGTTGCGCACCTTTTAGTTTCATCTGTATCGCCTCTGGGCCACCGCTTCATCACTCTTTGATGCATCATCAACCGTTGATCTGTTTCTAGATCGTATAGCCTAGATTTTTCAGCATGCCATTGACTCAGTTCTTCCTCCACGTCACCCCTTCCATGCCATTTGTTGTACATCCATCCACGTCATCGCCTCACGTGTCCATCATCTCTCCCTCCGTTGTTCATATCTATTTCATTCATACGTTATATGTTAATGTTTCCCTCTGGTCAGCCTGTCCGCCATACCTCCACTGTAATTTCTCCGCCACCCTGCATGTTCTAGCCATGTGGCCTTGTTCTCAATGCTACCATCACCTCCACCTCCACCCCCCTTGCTCCTGTGTTTGTTTTTTCTAATGCATTTGTGAGTTTTGCAGGTTTCAAGAGGAGGAAGGAAAACCATAATTCTTCGCCTCCATTAGCAAGACCAAGATCTTATCCAAGGATAGTTCTTAAAAGTAGGAATTTAAAAGGGAGGCTGGGGTTAGTTGCTATGATATGACCCGATAAACGGGAGCAGAAATAAAATCCATTGAACCCTGCAAATGAATCCAGGGGGAAGATTACGCAGCAAGAAATATTAATGGGCCAGAATACAAATATCAGTGAAAGATCGAGAAAGCCAGAGTCCAGCCTTATGCTTTTGAATTTTTAATTTAAAGACAGAAGGCCGAGAGTACTATGCACAATCACAAGCTATCTCAAGGTTTTATGACAACATATTTTTCTCTTTCAGCAAAGGGCAGAACATTTGTATATTTTATTATTTGTGTCTTGTTTATAAGGAGATTTTCATCTGCAGCATTTATTTCTGGAGGTAGATTGCAAAGTACAATTAATTATATTTAGTCATTCACAGTGTGGGCACGAATGTTTTCCACCATTTTGTTCAAATCAAATCATTAAATGTGCTCCATCTACCTCCTTCTCTAGAATTCTCTATCTTTTCTATAAAAACCCAGAAAAAAAGACATTGTAAAGGTTCCATATTTCTATCAGTAAACTGTGCAGTGATAAGTTCTTGTATACATATTGTAAAGCTTTTGTATGAAGGCTCAAAGCCCGTAGGGTCTCAGTGAGGAGGAGTTATAACTGTAATGAGGATACTGGTCCTTTTTATCCCACGGTATGTAATCTTTTCCTATGTGTTAATATAATATTTCATTTCATTGCATTTATCTTCTTGTATCATGTTCTAGAATGCGAGTGGCTCACTGATCTTAAGTAAGGATTCATCCTAGTTGGTGCCCATACTTGGATTAGTCAAGTGCTTTAAATAGGCCTAGTCATGATATACTGTTCCATGTTCATGTCATTCATATTTTCTGCTATATTAGTTACTTGAGGAGGGTGCTTTTAAAACGCCATTGTCATGTATGGATTCTTAGTTGGGTAAGCCCATATGTGGTTTTGTTGTGTATCTGGGTATCAGCCTCATGTTAACTAGTATCTCCTTCATGTTTTCCTCACTGCATCCACTTTCTGATGTTTGATTTCTGTGGCATACTATTTGAACTGGCCCTCTTTGCAGTAAGCTGTCTCTTAACTGTCTGATGCTTTTGTATTGGAGTTCTATATGCTATTCCTACATTATTCTTATCTTTGTATCACCTTCTGAGAGAGTTTGGTTCCATTTAAACTAATTTCCTTGTTTTACAAGAGATAGTAAGAGAGCTTTTGGATTGACAACCCAAGATATATTATGAGCTCCTTGCTATGCTAAGATGTCCTAGGCACTGGTCTATAGCAACTCGAGGCTGTCTCTAGGGTAGACAATAATTGTCGACAACATCTTTCTGGCGCCGTTTCCGGGGACGAATTTGAGAATATCAGTTTCCCTGGGCCTCGACAAATCATATTCACTCTCTAATCAGGTGAGTACAGAGAGTTGAAGAGTTGTATATCTCTCACCTTGGTGACTCCACTGTTCTTTATTTGATAAATCTATTGGTAGTCCTGGCTCCTCGAAAGCCACATTTGAGGTCAGATTCATCTAAGTTAAAGACATCCTCTGTATCTGACCCAGATAAGATTATTCATAGAAGAGGTTGGAAAGAAAGACAATCAACCTGTGCTGAAGTCCCTGAATATTCTGTAGAAGATCATCCATCCTCTTCTTCTCAGGAAATCCCAACGGAAAATCCTGACTCCACTGAGGAAAATCCCGAATATTACTCAGATAGCCCACCCAGGGGAAGTTCTAGAACCAAAGATAACCCTCATCCTACCCCTGAGGCTGAAGAAGTTAAAGAAGTCACAGAAGTAGCTGCTGTTAACCATGAACTATTCCCATCTACACCTTAGGCTTCTGTGCAATTTATTCCCATTGTTATACATACTTCACTTCCTCCTCCTCCCCTTCCTTCATTTGTACATCAGATTGTTGCACAACCCCCACCTCCTCCAATGGCTAATGTTCCTGCTTTTCTATTGAACAAATATGCTCCCTTGGCCTTACCACAGGTGCTCAATGATATGCCACATGATTATTTGAAGATTTTTCCCAGATTTAATGGAGAAAATGAAATTGATGCTCAGAAACATCTTGAGATTTTCTACTCTTTTGCAGAAAAATTAAATGTAGAACATTTGGATGTGGTCTTGAGATTGTTTGTGCAATATTTGGAGGGTGAAGCCAGAAAATGTTTCAAGACCTTGGGAAACCGTTCAGTGACCACCTGGGATGACATGGAGAATACTTTTCTCAGGAAATAGGGAGAGAAGAAAGATCATGGACAACGTCTCACTGAGTTTAATACTCTGAAGAAGAGACATAATGAAGGGGTGTCGGGGTTTATTAAGAGATTTAATAAGTTATATCTAAATCTCCCTGCAGACATGAAGCCTCATCATAACACTGCAAAAGTTGTTTTCATTGCAGCTTTTGACTCAGATTTTGGTTTCTCCCTAAGGGAAAGAAACCTGCTACCTTAGATGATGCTCAGTCAGATGCTCTTGAGCTAGAAGCAAACTTTGCCTCCACTGGAAAATTAAAAGGAAAAATTGAGCAGGATAGTAGAAGGAAAGGAAAGGAAGAGGTCTCCACCTCTAATCAGGACAAGGATGCAGATAAAATTGAAGAAATGAGTAAAATGATCAAGAATCTCACTAATAAATTGGGTAAACTTGAACTGGAGACCAAGAATACAACTCCCAAGAATTTTTATAATGCTCCAAACAGAGGTTATAATCCTCAGTATAAGAGACCACCATTGCAAATATTTCCAAGGGAAGCAAAAGAGCAACCAGATCTGGTACCACACCCATTGTACCTGGAAGGTCCAGCAGATGACTCCACTAAAGATGTTGCTTATCAATTAGAAGATTCAAATCTTGCTCTTTCAAATAATGATGATATAGAATGCCCATTGCAAGAAGAAGAAGAAGCAATGATTGATCATTATTGTAAACAATTTGCTGATTTCATGCAAGCACAATTCAATGTAAAATATGATCTCAGATCTTCAAGGAAGAGGACCAGGACTCAAGATGAAGAACAGGAGCCACTTCAAAATGGGAAACCTGCACAGAGAGAACCATCAATTCAAAAAGCTGCAGAAAAAGGTAAGAGTCCTCTGAATAAGCCTTCACAGTCTAATGACCAAGTCCCTTCTTCTTCAAAAGTAGTCAGTCCTCCTAATGATGAATCTATGTCAAAAGAAATTAAATTTTCAGTTGAAAATAAAGAGTCAAAAGAAGTTGTGATAGAAAAGCCCCCTCCTGCTTTTATTTTGCAAAAAGAATTTGAGAAAATTAAAATTCCAGTCCCATTGACCGAGTTGCTAAAACAACCTGCATATCAGTCTCAAGTTACTTCTTTTATGCTCCCTCCTGAAATATCAATTGCGCCTGATAGTCTAAACCTTCAAGAAGAAAGACCCATGGTAGTATTTGGCCCACATGTCGAGGAGATAGACCCTTCTACTCCTCCTTTTTACGTGTCTTTAGTCATCCATGACCTGTTGTTACACAACTATATGCTAGATTCTCGGGCTTCCCATAATCTTATGCCTCTATCTGTCATGGAACAAATAGGACTGCAAATTACAAGACCATATAAAGACCTCTACTCATTTGATTCCAAAAGAGTTAAATGCTTGGGGATGATTAAAGATTTAGTGGTCAATTTGGCCCAAATTCCAGCAAAGAGTGTGGTCATGGACATTGTCTTGGCTGATATCCCAACCCGCTTTGGCATGTTGCTGTCAAGGTCCTGGGGTACAAAAATTGGTTGGTCAATTAAGCTAGATTTAACATATGCTACTATCCCAGTTTTTGGTGGACAGGAGAGGAGGTTATACAGAGAGACTAAATTTATCAAGGTAGTTACTAAGGCTGATAACTCTGAAAATTCACCCGTCTATAGTAAAGAAGGAGATTTTTCATGCTTTATGCTAGAAGAAGATCAAAATTATGTGTATGAATCCTCCTTCAAAATTAAGGATGAGCAGCCTTCAGAAAATTATGAAGCTGGAATCTGGACTTTACATTTTGATGGGGCAAATTCAAGAGAAGGCAATGGCGCTGGGGTATTATTGATCTGTCCTACAGGAAAATGGGTGCCACTGTCCTTTAAATTGGAATATGAGGCTACCAATAATGTAGCTGAATATGAAGCACTCTTATTGGGATTGCAAACAGTCAGAAACATGGGCATACAAAGTTTGAAAGTCATGGGAGACTCGGAGCTAGTGGTCAGACAAGCCAGAAATCAATGCCAAACCAAGCATCCTCACCTAAAATCATATAGAAATGAAGTATGGGACATGGTGGAGAATTTCTTCTTGCCGTTTAACATACAGTTCACGCCCCGGGAGCAGAACAGAATGGCAGACTCTCTTGCTGTGGCTGCAAGTACATTTCGTCCTCCACAGAATCCTCTTTTGAGGTATGAAATTGAAGTACGATACAGACCATCAATCCTAGATAATGTTAAACATTGGCAGGTATTTGAATATGATGAAAAAATGAAGAGATTCTTGGAGACAGTGGAAGAATTCTCCAATATAGAGATTGATGATAATGAAGAAGAGGAAGCTGAAAATGTGGTAGAAAACAAATGGGAAGAAAAAATAGCAGGCGATAAAGTGCTACAGCTAAAAGGAAATATCATACCTAGAGGGTTGGTGCCTCTATAAAGCTTGTTTGATCAAAACGATGTTCCATTGCAGCACAGTAAAACAGTAGAAGAAGAACAAGTGGAAGATTTAAATTTGGGCACTTATGCTGATCCCAAAATTGTCAAATTATCCAAAAAGGTCCCAGAAGAATATAAAGATAAATATCTGAAATTATTTCAGTTATATAAGGATGTATTTGCATGGTCTTATCAAGACCTTAAAACTTTTGATGTTGATATAATGCAGCATAAAATTCCTTTGAGAGAAGATGCAAAGCCTTATAAGCAGAAGCTCAGGCAGATAAATCCTCTGTTGCTTCCCTCTATTGAAAAAGAAATCAAGAAGCTGCTGAAGGCCAAAATAATTGTGCCACTGAGATACTCAGAATGGGTAGCAAACCTTGTTCCTGTTCGAAAGAAAAATGGAGAAATAAGGTTGTGTGTAGATTTTAGAAACTTAAATAGAGCATATTTAAAAGATAACTATCCATTGCCTAAGATGGATCACATTCTGCAGAAAGTGGTCGGAGCCTCCAGAATGTCAATGATGGATGGGTTTTCTGGTTATAATCAGGTAGCTATGTTCCCAGAGGATCAGAAGAAAACTGCATTTACAACACCATGGGGAACATTTATGTATGCCAGGATGCCATTTGGATTAATTAATGCAGGAGCTACTTTTCAGAGGGCAATGGACATAGCCTTTGTTGGAGAGCAGGACAAGTTTCTGGTGGTATATCTGGATGATATCACAGTATTTTCAAAGGATGATACTGAACACATTCAACACTTCTAGAGAACCTTTGAAAAATGCAGAAGGTATGGTCTTTCCCTCAATCCTCAAAAATCTTTATTTGCATTAGATGAGGGAAAACTCTTAGGGCACATTGTAACTAAAGATGGTGTGAAAATAGACCCTAAGAGAGTTGAAGTTATAAATAGTATTCCTTTACCCAGGAATAAGAAGGAAGTGCAGGTGTTTCTAGGCCAAATCAATTTTCTGAGAAGGTTTATTCCTAACTATACTGAGATAGTTAGGCATATAACTGATATGTTGAAAAAGAATAACGAAGTAAAATGGTCTCAGGAACCTAGAGATGCATTTACAAGGATAAAACAGGCATTTGCTGAAGCTCCTGTGCTAGCTGGGCCAAATTATACAAATCCATTTATAATATTTTCATTTGCTTCACCCCATACAGTAGCAGGAGTCTTATTACAGAAAAATGAAGAGGATATGAGCAGCCCATAGCCTTTTTCAGTCAGGTATTACATGATGCAGAATTGAAATACAATATATTGGAGAAGCAGGCATATGCCCTAGTGAAATCCCTCAAGGCTTTTAGAATGTATGTTTTGTAGTCTCACATCACTGCCTATGTCCCTACATCAGCTGTCAAGGATATCCTCGTTCAAGGAGATAGTGAAGGCAAAAGAGGAAGATGGATTGCAAAAATACAGGAATATGATTTAGACATAAGGCCACTAAGCTAGTAAAAGGCCAGGGGCTAGCCAAATTTTTTTTCTGAATCAAATCATTAGGCTTTAGGTATAAATTTTTCCATGATAGAAAATGAAGAGCCCGAGAAAGGAGAATAGCAACATGGACTAGAGATGGCCACTCAAAAGATACACATAAAATATCTCACCAATCCTTGGTACAAAGAAATAGTTGAATATCTTTTAACACTCAGCTGTCCACCCAGCTGTGATAAATCAAAATACAGGGCTTTGAGGCTGAAATCACAAAAGTATATAGTTGCCAATGGTCAGTTATATTGGAGAGATCCTTGAGGCATACTATTATTGTCCCTCACAGAAGATGAAGTAGAAAATATAATGGTGGAGTTTCATGAGGGAATTTGTGGAGGTCATTACAGTTGGAGGGCCACAGCACATAAAATACTAAGAGCTGGTTTTTATTGGCCTAAATTATTTGGATATTTTTTTAATTGGGTTAGAGCATGTGATAAATGTTAAGAATTTGCTAAGAGACAAAAGCTGCCCACTCTGCCACTAATTCCAGTTCGTGTAAATGAACCATTCCAGCAATGGGGATTAGATTTTATTGGAGAAATACATCCCCCTTCAAGTGGCCAACACAAATGGATATTAACAGCTACAGATTACTTTACAAAAGGGGTGGAAGCCATACCTACAAGAAAATGCTACAGATGTTGTAATCATCAAATTCATGGAAGAGAACATCATATCCAGGTTTGGCTGTCCAGCTAGAATTGTAACTGATAATGCACAGGCCTTCAAGTCCAATAAATTTATAAATTTCTGCCAGCAGTATAATATTGCATTGAATCACTCCACAACTTACTATCCACAGGGAAATGGCTTGGCAGAATCTTCCAACAAAACTCTGGTGAGGGCCTTGAAGAAGACAATTAATGAGAATCAAAAGAATTTGGATTCCCAATTAAAGTTTGCTCTGTGGGCAAACAGAATAACTAGCAAGAGAGCAACAGGGAAATCTCTCTATGAATTGGTGTATGGGCGAGCAGTTGTGTTTCCTGTGCAATTGGCTTTGCCAGTGGCACGTTTCATGCAGGAAAGTCAAGAAGAACCAGATGATATGATTAGAATAATTAATCAACTGGTAGAATTAGAGGAAACACGAGACCAGGTGAATCAGAGGTTAGCAGAATATCAAGAGAAAATGAAAAATGTTTTTGATCGCCGTACAAAAGATAGAAAATTTCAGATTGGAGACCTAGTTCTCAGATGGGATGTCAGAAGGGCCGAAAAGGGAAAACATGGCAAATTTGATCCACTATGGTTCGGTCCATTTAAAGTTGCAGGACAAAAGGGGAATAACACATTCGTGTTAGAAAATTTACAGGGTGATCTGCTTGACAACCCTGTCAATGGCCAGTTCCTCAAGCCCTACTTTCAATACTGATCCATACTGGGAACGCCTGTTGTAACATATTGTATAGATTTAAGTCTTGATTCAGTTTTTGTTTTAATAAGGGACAAGGGCTGACAAATTATCAGAAGAAACGCAGAGGGATTGAAGAGTAAAATCTACATACATGATGGTCTAAGGTATGCATGTTCTCGACATGTCCAAGGATGAACATGTCGTCCCCAGATGGAGCCGATGTTGTGCATATCAGCCCCTCCATTCAAATTTTTGGCCACCGATCCCATCCAAATGTGTTTTGAACCCCTTTCATGGCCTAAAACCTTCATATACTATCTACCGTTGTCCTGCCCACCCGAAAGATACACTTTACAAAGGCTAAAAATCTGTAATTAATGTTATATCGGGCCTAGCCCCTGGGGTTCCAACCCCTCTGTTCTCATTCCCATGTGACTCGGGCGCACAACCATATGCTAGATCAAAAGGAGCTCGTCGCTTTACGTTTCCGGGCACAACTGTAGACGTTCGATCAAGTCCAATCGACGGAGCGGAGTCTATTTTTCTTGGTGGTCCCCGCGCCCGTATCCCATCATAGAAAACCACTGGTTTCATTTCGCACCACCTATCTAAGGCTGGCGGTATTTCCCGCGGACCCAAAAATTCCATACGCTGGGTGATGCGTGTCCCGGTGTATGATTCCCATACCGCTCATTTCACGCGTTAAAGGTCAGACCAAAGACACGCCGTGGAATTTTTCACCACCGTCCGATCCCGTGAACCCGATCCAAAGGCTATTAATATTCAGAGTCGCGCACCTTTTAGTTTCGTCTGTATCACCTCTGGCCCACCGCTTCATCACTCTTTGATGCATCATCAACTGTTGATTTGTTTGTAGATCGTATAGCCTAGATTTGTCAGCATGCCATTGACTCAGTTCTCCCTCCACGTCACACCTTCCATGCCATTTGTTGTACGTCCATCCATGTCATCGCCTCACGTGTCCATCATCTCTCCCTCCGTTGTTCATATCTATTTCATTCATACGTTATATGTTAATGTTTCCCTCTGGTCAGCCTGTCTGCCATACCTCCACTGTAATTTCTCCGCCACCCTGCATGTTCTAGCCATGTGGCCTTGTTCTCGATGCTACCATCGCCTCTATCTCCACGCCCCTTGCTCCTGTGTTTGTTTTTTCTAATGCATTTGTGAGTTTTGCAGGTTTCAAGAGGAGGAAGGAAAACCATAATTCTTCGCCTCCATTACCAAGACCAAGATCTTATCCAAGGACAGTTCTTAAAAGCAGGAATTTAAAAGGGAGGCTGGGGTTAGTTGCTATGATATGACCCGATAAACGGGAGCAGAAATAAAATCCATTGAATCCTACAAATGCATCCAGGGGGAAGATTACGCAGCAAGAAATATTAATGGGCCAGCATACAAATATCAGTGAAAGATCGAGAAAGCCAAAGTCCGGCCTTATGCTTTTGAATTTTTAATTTAAAGATGGAAGGCTGAGAGTACTATGCACAATCACAAGCTATCTCAAGGTTTTATGACAACAGATTTTTCTCTTTCAGCAAAGGGCAGAACATTTGTATATTTTATTATTTGTGTCTTGTTTATAAGGAGATTTTCATCCGCAGCATTTATTTCCGGAGGTAGATTGCAAAGTACAGTTAATTATATTTATTCATTCACAGTGTGAGCACGAATGTTTTCCGCCATTTTGTTCAAATCAAATCATTAAATGTGCTCCATCTACCTCCTTCTCTAGAATTCTCTATCTTTTCTATAAAAACCCAGAAAAAAGATATTGTAAAGGTTCCAGATTTCTATCAGCAAACTGTGCAGTGATAAGTTCTTGTATACATCTTGTAAAGACTCTGTATGAAGGCTCAGAGCCCGTAGGGTCTCAGTGAGGAGGAGTTATAACTGTAATGAGGATTCTGGTCTTTGGTATCCCACAATATGTAATCTTTTCTTATGTGCTAATATAATATCTCATTTCATTGCATTTATCTTCTTGTATCATGTTCTAGAATGCGAGTGGCTCACTGATCTTAAGTAAGGTTTCATCCTAGTTGGTGCCCATACTTGGATTAGTCAAGCGCTTTAAATAGGCCTAGTCATGATATATTGTTCCATGTTCATGTCATTCATATTTTCTGCTATATTAGTTACTTGAGTAGGGTGCTTTTAAAACGCCATTGTCATGTATGGATTCTTAGTTGGATAAGCCCATATGTGGTTCTGTTGTGTATCTGGGTATCAGCCTCATGTTAACTAGTATCTCCTTCATGTTTTCCTCACTGCATCCACTTTCTGATATTTGATTTCTGTGGCATACTATTTGAACTGGCCCTCTTTGTAGTAAGTTGTCTCTTAACTGTCTGATGCTTTTGTATTGGAGTTCTGCATGCTGTTCCTACATTATTCTTATCTTTGTATCAGCTTCTGAGAGAGTTTGGTTCCATTTAAACTAATTTCCTTATTTTACAAGAGATAGTAAGAGAGATTTTGGATTGACAACCCAAGATATATTATGAGCTCCTTGCTATGCTAAGATGTCCTAGGCACTCGTCTATAGCAACTCTAGGCTGTCTCTAGGGTAGACAATAATTTTCGACAACAGATTGCTTGGTTGAAATCGTTTTTTTATAAACTTCCTATTGACGCTTGTTTCGTTTCATTTGGTCAACCAGTTAGTAAATAGCACTCCTTTGAAGTTTAATCAATTATGTCGTCTGGGTTAGAAAATGTATAAAATGTACAATATTTCATTCTTTTTTAAATTAGTTCAATGATGCATTTAGTTTAAAAATATTAACCCATAGTTAGTTATGACTAATGTTTTCCAGTTTTTTTTACTTATATAGCCAAATAACGAAGTATCGGGATTTCAATAATTTACTCCAATTTTCAAATAAATTACTAAATCCGAAATATCCAAAATGTTAAAGTGGCTGTAACTTATTTAGGCAAATCATCATTTTAGATAAATTCATAATCTAATTTAAACATCATGAAACCAAAACAAAAAACTAATTTTTAATGTTAAATTTTAAATTAATTAAATTAATTATTATATAATTAATTAATTAAATTAAAATTTAATATAAAAATATATATTTAAAAATTTTAAAAAAGAAATATAAAAACTAGAAATAAAATCGGAAAATCACATCGGGAAATTTCAATCGCTACATCATTGTAGAAACCCCGATACAATGAATTACACCCGATGCGATTGAGCTCGTTACCTCTGATCCGATTAAGCTTGTTAGCCCCAATGCGATTGAGTCACATTTATCCGATGCGATTGAATCACATTCATTTCATATGATGGTGTTAAGTAGTAACGTTAGTGGAATATGAATGTTAGTAGTGGTAAGTTAGTCTAAGTCATAGGTTAGTGTTGGTTTAATGTTTACCAATATTAACATTAGTTTTAATTTAATATTTGTTAGTATTAAGTTAATCTTATGTTAGTTTAAAAATATGTAGTGTTAGTTTGTCATAGG
Organism: Pinus albicaulis; assembly: GCA_034641835.2. Classification (NCBI taxonomy): domain Eukaryota; kingdom Viridiplantae; phylum Streptophyta; class Pinopsida; order Pinales; family Pinaceae; genus Pinus; species Pinus albicaulis. The sequence continues at coordinate 3,736 of JAXQQM020077332.1, read as the reverse complement.
TATAATGTTAGTGAGTTTTAAATAAGTATAATGTTAGATTGTTTTAAGTTAGTGTAGTTTTAAGTTAATTGTTAATAATACATTAGTTTTTAATTAATATAATATTAGTATTATGGTAAGGTAGGTTAGTTAGTAATAGGTTAGTTTTAGTGTTAAGTTAGTGTTACTGATAGAATAGTTTTAGATTAATATAATATTAATTTAGTTTTATTTTAATAATTAATTTAAAATATAATTAATTTAATTAGATTTATTATTAATTAGATTAATTTGTTTATGAATAGTTAATTATATTAATTAGTTAGATTAATATTTATTAAATAATTATTTTAGTCTATAATTAAGAATTAAATTAGAATTAATTATTAGTTAATTGTAGGCTAATTTAGGATTAGATTTTTAATTAAAAATCTGATTTTTTTTAGCCCAGCATCAAAATTTCTAGATTTATATCAGATTTGACTTATCAACTTTGGAGGCTCATAAATTGAGTTTTACTCGACCAAATGAGGCCCAGGACAACTCATTAGAAAGAGAAAATCAAGGAGAACATTTTTTAGGAGGTTTCACTAATAGATTTGATCATTTATTAGGTCAAAAATCAAGCAGAAAATCAAGCTCGGAATTTCCAAGACAAAATCATTTTCTGAGTTTTGTTTTCTTCATTTTCATTTGCCCAAGCCTCTTCTAATTGCAAATTTATGCATCAATAATATCCTTGGTTAATTAAATCATTATGGACATCAATAAGAAGCTCAAATTTCCTTTTTATTTATTATTTTTTAAATAGAATTTGATTGGATTTGTTTTAATGTTAGAAATAATATTTTGATTTTATTGTTGCATTTTAATTCATTTTAATTTCTTTTTTGCAGAAAAAACAATAGAAAGGATATGGAGAAAAATATCTCAATCAATGAGAAAGCTCCAGCAATTAAATATTGAATTTTTGAGCAACGAAAATTGGATTGGGCAGATTTTTCTTCAACAACTCTCTTCTAAAAGGGTGAAAATGTGAAGTTGGGAAACACTTTTTGCCCTTTTTTGACGTTGAAAATTGTAATTTTCTATGTTTTTCAACTTCAACTCCACTAAAATCATATTTTTATTGCAAATTATGCTTTGACATAAAAACAAAAATTGTAGAGAATTGTCTTACCTCCATACCCATATTTAAAAAAAAAAAAATATTGACATATAGAGGGGTAAATTTCTTGTTTACTAACTGCATATACTTGAAATTTTCAGGCAAACATAAATAGTCACTTTATAATCCTTTACTTGTTTTAGGGAAGGTTATTCATTTTTTGGAAAAAAACCATAGCATCATAATCTGCATATATTGCACTAGTGCACAGACTATTTTTCGGTAATTTTCGGATTAAATCACTATTTTTTATTATTTTTTGAAATGGACGAAGAAAAAAAAGAGTGATGTTTCAGTACATTTTATAATCCTTTGATTTTCTTTTCAATGTGACCGTCAATAAGAAAAATGAGAGTACCCTTTTGAAGTAGACAGGGAGAGGAAGTGCAGCATGATTTTTTTGAATTTTTTGGTGTCCTCGTTAGAAAGTTATTGAATTTTCATTCAGTGCAATTTTTCGAAAAATGAAATTCCATAGTGACACAGTTTAGTAAAAAATTAATAAAAAATTGAATTTTTTAATGAAACTCCACAAATCTCATATCATCAGAAACTAGATTCAGAGATGAATCTAATGGTAGTTGGTCCGACATATAAAATTTTGTTTTTGTAGGTGTTCTGCCCCTCCAAAGTTGCAAGTTCCTGAAAAATGCAGAATTTTCTGTGTTTTTCGTTGACCAGAAACTCTCGGCCGAGATAATGTCTCGGACGAGAAATTTATAAAACTTTCGACCGAGAGTTTAACCCGCCTAAAGTTACATTTAAACGCATCGCCAAACTCTCGGCCGAAAGTTTAAAAAACTCTCGGACGAGAGTTTGCGCCCAAGAGTTTACCCAATGAAACTCTCGTATGAGAGTTTAGAAAACTCTCGTATGAGAGTTTAGAAAACTCTCGTATGAGAGTTTAGAAAACTCTCGTATGAGAGTTTTGAAAACTCTCATCCTAGAGTTTTTTCAACTCGAGTTTTATTCCTATAATAAAACACAACAATTATTAAGTTTTTAGAATTGGTACTTTATATAATTTAAATAGTACTTTATTAAAATTAAAAAATGATAAAAAAAAAAAAAAAATTATAATTTTATTTTAAAATATTTTATTATTATTAATGATAAAAAATACATGAAGATTTAATTAAATAAAATTTGTTACAATATTTTGTAATATCAATTTTATATAAAAAAATAAAAATATTTTATATAAAACTAATTGATATATTAATATAAATAAAATAAAATTCTAAAACATAAATCAAAATAAAAACAACTATATATAATTTATATAATACTTTTTTTGAAATTAATGAATAAATTTAAATTTAAAAAACAATTGACTAAATGCAATGAGGTGATAAAGCAGACAATGCATAGCACCTTAATATCGTTATAAATTCTTGGAAATCTCGAGAAATTTTTGAAGTGAGAAGAGCTTCTTGGAATGGGTCACTTTATCTTCCACTTCAGTTTCACACGATTAACTTGAAAGGAAGTCTATTTTCCTAGGTATGGATGTAAGGGAATGAACAATATTATTTGAACATTGAGTGAGATGCCCTTCTTGGAATGGGTCCTCCTATATTCCACTTTAGTTTCACAAGATTAAATTGAAATGAAGTTTATTTTCCTAGGTATGGATGTTTAGTTAATACTTATTTATTTCGTTTGAATTTAGTTTCTTTAAAAACGAAAAATAATAAAAATTCTGTGTTTTTTTCGCGTTGCTGTTCCTTTCTAACGGAACAGCACTTCCGCCGTTCCTTTCGAATGGAACAGCAGTTTCGCGCAGTGTTTTGTTGTTCCTTTCAAATGGAACAGCATGTCTGCAGAGCATTTCCTTGTTGTTCCTTTCGAATGGAACAGCAGTTTCGCGTAGTGTTTTTGATGTTCCTTTCAAACGGAACAGCATGTCTGCAGAGCATTTCCTTGCTGTTCCTTTTAAAAGGAACAACAGTTTTGTAGATTATCTTTGTTGTTCCTTTTAAAGGAACATCACTTTTTGAACGATTGTTTTAAGTTTGTATTTTCAATTTGTGAGCATTTTTTTTTTATGGACACCTGTGGGCAGCAGAGCTCTGTTAATAGTATCGAAGTCATACTTATACAAATCAATAGTTATTTAACCCTCTTTCCTATAATTTTTATTGAATATCAAACCACATGAAAAATATTATTAATCGGTCATATTACTTAAATGTGGTAAATAGCGAAATTACATTAATCTTTTGTTGTCCCTTCACCTCATACTTGAATTATTACAATGCGATTCCCTCATTATTACCGATTTATCTTACGCATCGATTTCAGTAATTACTTAATTTGATTGACTTTATCATGATTGCACCTGTTTTTTCACTGCCGTCCTATTGTTGTTCCACACATGCCACCTTAACCGACGGTCGAGGTCGACCTTTCATTCGTTTGGGGGGCGGAAATATTTGCATGTAGATCAGATACCCAAAATTTCTTCACCTGTATCTCTGTAATAGATTTTTATAAATTAAAACCCTTGCATTTTCAGAAAATAACAAATTTTAGCAAACTGTGCTATAGGAATTAGGGTTAGGGGTTTAGAGGTTTAGTGGGGGTAAA
>JAXQQM020078470.1:0-16391 GCA_034641835.2 Pinus albicaulis | reverse complement strand
TCTCTTGGTGTAGAGAAACAATGGGTGTTGAAGAATTAGCCCAATGACTAAGCTTGTAAGCATTTCTTTGTGGAAAAGAAAACAAAAAACTGAGGTGGATGTTGGGTATGTGTTATATTCTTTCCACAGATGCTTCTGTTATTTGTCATCATCGCGTGGGCGTATGGCCCAGGTCTGAGGAGGTTGAGCCAGGTCCCCACCGTTGGGGTCGGCGGCGCCTCCATTGTTTTTATCTTGGATATCAGCGGATCACTTCTGGTTCTTGTAGCACATGGTTTGGGGTTCGATGGTTTTGGCCCCTGGTATTTTATGCTGCGTCCGATGAGAACAAGTTTATGTTCTAGTCTCTAAGGTTAATGGGTTGGGGTTTATGTATCAATACCGGCATGTATATATATGTGTTGTAACACTAGGGAATAATGAAAAATCAAGCTGGTCGTCCCAATTTGGGATCCAGGGGAAAATCTCTGTGTTTATCTGTTTGATGTTTTATGCTCTCGCTATTGTTTATTTTCTGTTATAAGATTCGTGTGTAGATAATTTTTGTTCAGGGTTAAAACCTACACCAAATCCAAATCCGGTTTGACTGCATGCGGCTGTCGTTTTCTAGATCTACTATTTCTGACCACTTTCAGGCTGGAAGAACTGCTCTGTAGTGTTCATAGAATTTGTTACAGTGAGGAACCCCTTTTTTTTCATGTGAAAACTTTTATGGTTGCTCGAGTTATGTCATTTTAGATCTGGAGGTATAAAGTATCTTTTTTGCAGTTATATTTATTAATCGTTATGTTTATTTCGGTTTATAGTTTTTTTTTTTTTTTTCCAGATTTGTACCGTCTTCTCTGTGTATGTTCTTTACTCTGTGCAATCTCGGGAAATTAGAAATAGCGGAAAAAGGATAGTTTCTGGTAAGGCTAATCGAAAATCTAACATTATGCTGTAAGGATTTCATTTCATTTTTTTGTGCACGGATTTTTTTTTTTTTTTTGGCAAAAGAAATCACACACATCGAAATTAGGGGAATTTTGAGGTCTAAATTGGGCCTCCTAAGAAAAATGAACAAAAAAAATAGACTTTATAAGAACCAATAGGATTTAAGATGATGATGTCAACCATGCGGGATGATTCACCATTTTTAAGTAAGGATTTCCACTTTCCGTAAATGGAAAGTGCATGCCCAATTATTCTTAACAACACCAATTATTTCCAATTGCTATCCTACATGATAGACTTACTTAGAATTAAATGGCTTTATAGAATAGCCTAAGGTCAAGAAGCTAAATCTACCGATGGGGACAAAGCTGCTAAATGGGAAAATAAACAAGATAAAGCATAAGGGTTGATAGGAATTTCCATTACTTAAGATCTTTGATTTCATATCCAGGAAATCTACACCCTTGATGCAGCTATGAAAAAGCTAAATATTTTTTTTGGCATTCAAAATGAAATCAGGGTCCACCAGCTTGAAAAGAGTTGCTTACTTTGGACCCCAATAATTTATCCTCTATTGAAGATTTTTTGTCCAAATTCAAGACCTGTATACTTCTTTTATAAGGTTGTAAGGTAAAAAAGTAAGATGGTAGCCTTATATATTCCATTCTTGCTAAGCTTGGACCTACATACTCTATATTTGTTTCCACCTTCCATTCCACTAGAGAAGCCCTCATTTCTCAAGGAATAGCCTGCAAGTCCCCCTCTTTTGATGCCTTTTGTGATTCTTTGATAATAGAACAAGAAAAATTCTTACACCTTGGTCTTATCAATACTAGAAACTCTTCTAAGAAAGCCTTAACATCCCAACAACAGCCATATCAAAATAATCCCAAGACGCATTATCCTAAAATGAATGGTCCTAAACCAAACAAGGGTCTTAAGAAATTTCAGCCGCAAACTAAAAAAGAAACTCACCAAAATGATAAGGCAAATAAAAACAAAAGGAATAAAACATATAGACATTGCAAATTTTGTAATCGTGATGGCCATGTAGAGTGCAAATGTTTTAAGAATATGGAAGCCTTGGAATCAACAATGAAGAAGCATCATATCAAATTGGACAACTCTTCAACTTCATCTTCAAGAATGGCACTTCCTGCTTGTGTTTTTCAAGCATCAAGATATGGTTATGCATTAAATGTATCTTCTTCTTCTCATTCTCATGAGTGGCTCATTGATTCTGGAGCTTCTTACCAGATGGAAAAAAATAAAGCCATGTTTTCTTCTTTAAATAACTGTAACACCAAACATATTTATGTTAGTGATGATAGATCTCTTAGTGTTGTAGGATCTAGAACCATTCATCTAGGTAATGGTAAGTTTAATGATGTATTATGTGTTCCTCACTTGTCCTGCAACCTTTTATCTGTTTATCAAATAACTCATTCAGGTGAAGGGAAAACAATAGAATTCTCACCTCATAATGTTGTAATCAAGGGCCTCAAAGATCCTAGACATATTTTAGCTACTAGAATTGTTGATGATTCCATAAGGTTGTATAAGTTTTACAACTTTAGGTCATCATGTTTTCCCGCTGTTTTTGTTGCTCATAATGATGAAGTGAGAAAGCTTTGGCATGAGCGATTTTGTCACTTAAACTATCGCTCTCTTCAAACTCTATGTAAAGAAAATATGGTGACAGGTATTCCTATGGTATATTGCTGAGATGGTGTTTGCTCCAGATGTGTACTCAGAAAAAATCATCGAGATAGTTTTGATAAATGTGCCTCTTGGCACGCTTCAGCCCATTTGCAGCTTGTGCCCAGTGATTTATGTTGTCCACTTCCTGTTGTTTCTTTCTTTGGTTGCAGGTACTTATTAAATTTCATTAATGATTTTTCTAGATGCACTTGTGTATACTATTAAAAATTAAGAGTGAATTTTTTAACATGTTCTTGGCCTTTAAGGCCTTTGTTGAGAAACAATCTGGACATCAAATTATTAAGTTAAGATTTGACAATGGAGGAGAATATGTTAACAATAAATTTATCAACCTTTTCACTGAGAATGGCACTCAATTGCACATACTGTTCCATATAATCCACAACAAAATGGTGTAGATGAAAGGAAGAATCACACCTTAAAAGAAATGGCTAATTGTATGCTTCAATCTAAAGGAATTAGTCTCAATTTTTTAGCAGAAGAAACTAACTGTGAAAATTACATAGTAAATCACACTCGTACTAAGGTTTTAAGGAAAATTACTCCAGAAGAATCCTGGAGCTCAATCAAACCATATGTAAGTCAATTTTTTGGTTTTTGAAGTGATGCTTGGGCCCATTTTCCAGATGTGAAACATAAGCCTGAGAACCTAAGAGTGAAAAATGCATTTTTTTTGGATATTATGAAGATGTCAAAGGATATAGACTTATTCAACCAAAAAATAAATAAAAAATCATTAGAAGAGATGTAAAATTTGATGAAAATATATCGGCCTACAAGCCTAGTTCAGCGAGTGTGCCACATTTCGCCTATGAGCCTGATTCAGCATATGTGCGACCTCTCTCTATCTCTTCTATTTTTATAGAATTCCTTCTAGTTTAGATGATGACAGCGAGGATGAAAATACTCCACCTCTTGAAGATATTCCTTCAAATCCACAACTTCCAAGATGGGTCTGCTCTACTCAGGATGCAGTAGGTTCTCTTGCAGGTGACCCTGTAAATTGACGTCATACACGTTCTTAGTTAGAAAAAGCCTCTTCCTTATTGGCTCAAGTTCTATAAAATCATGATCCATACACCTTTAAAGAAGATTTAGGTCATCTAGATTGGGATGAAGCTATGAATAAATAATGTCGTTCCATATTGGAAAATGATACTTGGGATCTTATTCCTCTTCCAAAGGGAAGAAAACTTATCAAATGCAAATGGGTTTACAAAAAAAAATTTGGACTAGATGGAAAAGTGGATAGACATAAAGCTCGTATTGTTGCTAAATTATTTTCACAAGTTGAAGGCATTGACTATACTGAAACCTTCTCCCATGTTGCCAAAATGAATTCTATGTGCCTTGTTCTTTCCCTTGCTACCTCCTTTAAATGAGAATTCTATCATATGGATGTTAAATATGCCTTCTTACATAGAGATTTGCATGAAGAAATCTACATGGAACAAACCCCTAGCTTTATCCAAAATGACTCTAGCCTTGTTTGTTGCCTTAGGAAGTCTCTCTATGGTCTCAAACAAGCTCCTTGGGCTTGGTATGCCAAAATGGATAGATTGATCTTAGATAATGGCTTTTATAAGTGTCATTCTAACAACATTGTCTACACCAAGAAAGTGTGTAAGTCCTTCATCATCCTTGTTTTGTATGTTGATGATCTTAGCCTTAGTGGTAGTGATCCCAACCATATAAACCATGTGAAGTCTAGCATCAAAAAGAAATTTGAAATCACAGAGTTAGGACACTTGCATTATTACCTTGGTCTTCAAGTCTTGCAATCCAGATAAGGTATTACTCTTTCTTAGTCCAGGTACACCTCTGATATTTTAAGCCACTTTCAGATGGAATATTGTAAGCTATCCCTTTCTCCCTTTCAGTCTGGAGTCAAGGTTTTTGTCACTTGTACTACCCCTGAAGTTGATGCTACCTTATACTGTCAACTTGTTGGTAAAGTTCTGTATCTAACCCATACCCATCCTGACATTTCCTTTCCATTGGTATTGTTGCCTTGTTTATGCACCAACATTATGAAAGTCACTGGAAATAAGCTAAAAGAATACTTCTATATATTTGAGGGACAGTTTAGTTCAGGATTCATTACACTGTAGGAGCATCTCAATTATTGATTGGTTTCACTGATTCTGATTGGGTTGTTGACCTTGATGATCAGAAGTCTACTGCCAGATATGTATTCATGCTCAGTTCAAGACCTATTACATGGTCTTGTAAGAAACAAAGTGGCATCTATCTTTCTTTGGTAGAAGCAAAGTATCATGGTGTAGTTGAAGCCAACAAGGAAGCCATGTGGTTTCATTAGATCCCGTCTGAATTTTCTCTTCATCATCAGCATCCAACTACACTTTGGTGTGATAATCAAAGTGCCATTCAACTTGCAAAGGTCTAGTTCAGCATCAACATATGAAACACAATTAGCTTCATATACACTTCATCAAAAATCTCATTCATGATCATGTTCTCAAAGTGCAGTATTGTTCAACCAATGATCAAATTGTCAATATATTTAAAAAGGATCTCATAGAATCAAAGTTTACAAAACTTCAATCTATGCTTAGAGTGCAAGAAAGTTATCATTATGGGGGGATAGGCTCTAATATATCCTTCCTTCTCCTATTGTGTCACCTTTGTAAATCCTTCAATCCTATCCCAAGTTGTTCTTATGGGGGGAAGTTAGGATATTTTGACACATAGGAATCAGTCTCCTTTTGTGTCACCCCTGTAAATACTTCAATCCTATCCCAAGTTGTTCTTAAGGGGGGATTTTAGGATATTCCAACACATAGGAAATATTTAAGTATAACTTGGTCTAGTGTAGAGTTAGGTAAAGTGTGTTTCTTTACTATGTACATTTGTAACTTATAATTCGATGGTCACGATATGTAGTGATTTGATGATTCAATCTCTCCTCGGTATTACTGAAACTTGACCATGAATTAACACCCAATTGGTCCATGATCTGTATTTAAAGAAAATGGAGGGTCATTTTTCTTTATTATATTAATAAATTGCGTGAAGCGACCACGTTGGCTCAGGCCATGGGTTGTTTCCCTCTTTGAGGGTTTTAACCATGTCAAATATTGGTGTAATGATTTGTGATATATTTGTGAGAGGTGACCTTTGGTGTTTGAACTAAGGAACATACACTCTAAATGCCTAAAATAAAACAGAATGAAATCAAGAAATTATTCTACATAATAACAAAACCAAAGCATTGAACTATTGAACTGATCTATGTAAATAAAGCATGAACCAAAAGAATTTACCGAATTGCGAAATGGAAATGCAGTTAAGATGCATAAAAAATGAAAGTAAAACGACTTGGTCTACTTGCAAGGGCACTCCACATCACATTAGGTTACTAATTCTATCAACGCATCAAATTTCACGAAACAGAATTTGAAATTAACATAAAAATATTCAAACAAAATGTTCAGGAAATGAAAGTTGGCACGCCCTAAATACACATAGTTATGATTTTATAGAATGCATTCAAAAGTACACAAATTCTAAGCCTATGGATATTCTATTGGAATCCTTATACAACTTAAAATAAAAAATTAAATATCATTTATCTATTGATTTTCTATTTAAAAAGAAAATCCACACTGTCGTGTTATTTCCAAACTTTGTTCCTGGACGCTGCAACGTGTTGACTGCTACCTTTGACCGATGGAATGCGTGATATTCTTGATGAATAGGCTCAAGTAAGTAGGAGGAAATCCACGAGGGGATCATCCTATATCCATCCATGTATTCCTTTGTTGATCTGATGCACTAGAACCCTGCTAACAGTGGAGGCAGTTGCGGATCTGTGGAAAAGCTGCAGAATTGTATCAATTTAACGGCTAAGTGTAATATTTAACAAAAATTAGGGTATATTAATAAATATGAATAATATGACACACACATACTTTACCTTGTCAAAATAAATTTTCTGTTGCCTTATTAGGTTGACAGTGATAGGAAAAGAAGGAAAATATGATGCAAAAAGTGATGTAAAGAAAAAACAATTCTGGGAATCCACATTTACAAAACACTAAAATAGATTAATTAATGTGTAAATATTTTTTCAAGTTTGATATTTGATCCCTTTAGGCTCTTCGTAGATTCATTTTTAAAATGCGCCAAGTGTGAAGGCGATGTGTAAGTATGTCCCTCCCCGTTAAATTAAAAATAAAATATTCTTTAAATAGAAAAGCAATGTGGACTATAATAAAAAAGAAAAAAAAATATCCTGTAAATTTTTAATTAGTTGTCCATATTACCTAATATCATGTAAAGTAATTAGAATTAAAAACTAGCAATTTCCCCTAAAAGTGGAAATACACACCGAAAGAATTGAACATGCCTATGATCTTACCACAAAAATGTTGCAACAAAGGAAATATAACAACCTAAAGAGTGGAGGATGGAGGGGAGGAAATGTGCTGAGGCTTCCAAGATACCAAGATATTCACTCTAGTGACCTTCATATTCCAAGATATTGTGCATTCAACATAAACAAGGAGGTTTATTTATAATTTTACCTATCTCCTTTTAAAAATTTTAAATCAATTTGGAGCCATTAATTTCACTTTTAATTTTAATTTTAATTTTGTCTAGCAAAGATTTGTTAGAATTGCAAATTTATGTGGTGTAGTTTGTTGGGTACCAAATCTGCATACTTTTTCCCTTTATTTTCACCCACTCTTTCACTTCTTTGTATCAATAATATTCATTAAATGATATAAACGCACAAGGTAAAACCCCTTCCATTGTCTTATCTGGAATGTTTAATTAATGAAACAATAGTCATGGGGGATTTTCCCACACGATTTACTAATTTTGTCATTTATGTAGATCCGGTGGTCAAAGGGTTGTATCTGCATATCATAGGAGCAACTCCGTGTTTATAGCACCATTTCGATATTGCTATAACAAAATAATAGATTCCAAACCTATTCTAGACCTATTCCAGGCCTTTCTTATTTTCACTTGGCAACTAGTTTGACTATTTTAAAAATTGTATACTTGTAGGCATTAGTTTTCAGATTTGAGAAACATTTTTTTGAACAACTGTATAAGAAGGGTTTCAAGGCTATGAATCGGGTTAGCCATGCAAGAGATCAAGTTTGTAACATAATATTGTTTAATTAATTGAATGCAAGCCATTTTGTTATTCTCTTTGTAAGCTGTGAATCCATCGCAGCCCTGGTCAAAGAGTTGGACCCACTCTTCTGATCAGGTGTTGCGTTATTTTTGTGTGTTGTTCTTGCATATCTGTTTGTACATTCTAACTTTTGTTATGGTACTTTCCTTCAACTTCTGTGAATCATTCTGTAACTCTAGAATTTATCGTTAACTACTCTAACAGTGGTTCTTGTTTATTTCACTTGTTAAATCTGTGATTAATTTTGTATTATGCCATTTCTCTTGCATATACCTTGCGCATTACCTTGAAATAATATACACACCCAGATTGATGAATTAAAGTGGGAAAGGGTTGAATAGTTTGTTCACACTCGGACACCAAACGTTTTGCGTCATTCTCAGGGAAGGCTAACAAGGTGCAAGAACACGATCCACATTGATCCAAATATCAATCTCTCGTCCTAGGGAAGGAGTTTGTTACCCTACTCAACATTTTACGGGAAAGGTGGAATCGGTAAATCAACAACTAGTTGTAATATCTCAGTCGCTCTAGCGAGACGTGGTCAAAAAGTGTTACATATTGGGTGTGATGTAATTGCCCGGAGCAAGTGCTATAGCTTGTTCCCAATACTCAGCAGCTTGATCAAACCAAGCCTCCATAGTTTTAGGATCTCCCTATCGAATGGCATGTTCTCCTCGGTCGGGATAGGTCAACTTGGAAAAGTTTTCTTCCCTAAGTCTTGAGTGTAGTGCTCTGTTTTTTTTTCTTTCTACTGTTTTCTGTTTCGATCTTTTTCCCAGGGGCCAATCTCTCATCCTAGGGAGGGTATTTGATTACCCTACTTTAGGTCTTGAACCTTAAATTTTCAAGTTTGTGTGATTTTTTGTTTGAATCGAGCTTTCATTTTTTAAAGCTTGTTTGGTTTTCTGCTTGAGCCCAATCTCTCGTCCTAGGGTGGAAATTTTTTTTTCCTGCTCCAGGCCCTAAGCACAACTATTATTTTGATTTCTTCTTACCAATTGTATGAACAAATATTCGAATAAGAGGGGTTGAGGAAGACCCATAAAGAAAGGAATGGATCTGGGAAGGAATACTTATATCCAAGAGATCATCGCAAAAGCTGAATCAGAAGCATATTCTCGTGTTGTTGTCAGGGTAAGGATTCAGATGAAGTCCGAGGGCCAGTCAGTTGTGCATCCAGGGCCATCCACGGTACCATAGAGAACCATCTCAATGATAGAGGAAGAAGTAAACATAGTATCAGTAGAAGAAATACCCCTGTTGTTGGTAGAAGGAGAAGAAATTGCAAGCAGGGGATCTAAGGAATTAAGTAATTGCAATGGGGAAGAAGAACCTATAAAGTAGTTTACGTCACCACAAGATCGATAAAGTGTTATGAAACCTCCTGCAATTGAATCACCCAAAATATCAGTTGCAAAACTAGTTGAAATCTCGGGTGAGTATTTCAGGTTATTTATGGCACCTACAACTTTCGCTATTGATTTCCCAGTTGGCAACATCATAGGTGATGCACCAATGAAGCCCATCCCTCTAACAACTTTGCCTAGTTTTCATGGGCTTTCTTCTGAGGAACCGGATACATTCCTCTTTGAATGTGATATTGTTTGTCAAGGGTAAGACTATATCACTTATGCTCAGAAATTAAAGATATTCCCTCCTACCTTAAAGGGGAAATTCCTATGACGGTTCATGGGTTTAGAGGGAAAGACTATCTCCTCATGGGATGAGATGAAGGAAATATTTTTGGAGAAATACGAGGATTACTGTAAATCCCGTGACATAAAGGAGGATATTTTTAAGTTTGTGCAGAAAGAAGATGAGAATATGGAAGATTCTGTGGAGCGATTTAAATATATACTGCAGAGGGCAGGCCATAGTGACCTGGATAAAGATACTCTGAATATCATCCTTCTTTGGGCACTAACGAAAGATTCTTTATAGCTTTTAAACATAGTAGGAAAGGGGACACATCAAAGGAAGAATTCGATACCATCTATGGGCTGTGCATCCAGTGTTCGCGACGCTGCAAGAAATGGACAAGAAATTCGGTCATCAAAAACTTCTGGTGGAGGGGTCACAAAGGTGGAAATAGGAAATCTACTAGATAACCTGAGGACTGATATCCTAAATACACTATCTGCCCAGATGGACACGTTGCAAGCAAAACAAAAGAAAATGGAGTTGGAGAAGACTATGGACATATTATGCCCTCAAAGAAGAAAGAAACATCCACAAAAGGAATGTCCATTGAATAGAGTTGAAGCCTGTGAAATTTTCAAATAGGCCCATGTGTCCATCTTGTGCGCTTCCTTGCCAATATTGAAGGCAATTTTTCAAGGAGCAGGTGAAGAAAGTGTGGTGGATCAATTGCATTTCATGGGATCAAAGAAGCCATGGCAGCCCCAACCACTAAATATGAATACAGGTATGCCTTAGGACCCATCTTAGTATTTTAATAATTTTAATATGGGTCCCTAGTCTATACCTTTTTCACCAGTATGCCCTCAATATCAATATCCACCATGGAAATAATTGTTTCCCCAAACTAGTTTGAATCCTCCATGGGCTCAGAAATGGCATGGACCCTCTCCTACCAGATAGCTTCCTTCCAATGTACATCAAGGTAATCCACCCCTTCAACCTCAACTTCCTATCCAACCCAACCCAAATCCTAACAATAAAGGGGTTCAACAAGCCGACACTCTCAACCTTCCATCATATAGAATTTCTACCGCAGGGATTAAAGAAATAAACTTACAATCTGGGTGGGTAGTGAATGATCCAACTTCACCTATTATCATTGAAAAAGTTGAGAATGCACTTATGGAACCAGAACCAAAAACAGTTGGGGATAAACCATACCAAAACATTGTAAATCAAACACCTCCTCAGCCTATTGTAAATTAGGGATGTCTAGTCAATCCACCATATCATGAAATATTGGTCCTAAGTAAACAGATACCTCAAGCATAATCTGATTTTCTAGGGGAATTACAAAATATGTTTGTTAAAATTCCCCTCGTCCAACCTATGAGGGATGTACCCATATACACAAAAACTCTCAAAGAATATTGTTCTAAGAAACCTAGAAACAAATCAAGGGATCTATTTCCATCCATGTGATGGGAAAATTATCTGACATCATGCTGGGAAAATACATGCCTATAAAATATGGGGACCTAGGGAATTCAATTCTAATGATACATATTAATGGGGTTGAAATATATTTTGGTGTCACCATAAACGTCATTACCTCGAAACAATGAATGCATTAGGTCTTATAAACATTAAGCCGACCCCTATTGTCTTGGAATTAGCAGATAGGTCTACAATCAAACCAGTAGGGAAGTTGGAAGACATTACTATTTTGGTAGACTCATGGAACTATCCTGTGGACCTCCTTGTATTACAAACACGATCCCCAGCTGGTGGTCATCCCTTGATTTTGGGAAGACCTTGGCTCGCAACCACAGATGCCTAGATTGGGTGTCGATATAGAAATATGGTTATATCAAATTGGATGGTCACAAATAACCCCACTCTCTATCCTCCTGTAGAACCAAGCCCATCAGGGAAGCCATTATCCAAGTGAAAACCTCTACCAATGGAAGAATCTAAACCTGAAAATGAAGAAATTAGACCGATCCTTACCATTGGGCAGTCCCTTCAATTCAAAACAGAAATTGAGGATGAAACCATTAACACTTTTATTAATGATCCCTGTTATATTTATAATTCAACTTGTCAGATTCTAGAATCTGCCATGCACTGTGAAATGCAGGAAAATATTGAACCAGAAGATGAAATTGAGAACATCCCTACAAATTCATCCCATGACGGTATTCCTATTGAAATTGAACTAAGAAAAAAATTGAACATCAACCTGAATCTTTCAGAATCCCAAACAAAACAACTCCTAAAATTTCTTTGAAACCATAAGTAAGCCTTCGTCTAGGATTATACCAATATGAAGGGGATTCCTGCTAGTTTATGTACTCATAGTTTTACATTAAGGAAGACTGTCATCCTGTGAGACAACCCCA
Organism: Pinus albicaulis; assembly: GCA_034641835.2. Taxonomy (NCBI): domain Eukaryota; kingdom Viridiplantae; phylum Streptophyta; class Pinopsida; order Pinales; family Pinaceae; genus Pinus; species Pinus albicaulis. The sequence continues at coordinate 4,520 of JAXQQM020078470.1, read as the reverse complement.
ATGGAGAATGAATCCCTCCTTAAAGAACATTGTCAATGATGAACTTCATAAATTAATGGATGTAGGATTATTTACCCCATCTCGGACATCCAATGGGTGTCCCCACTAGTTGTAATTTTGAAAAAGAATGGTAAATGGATGATATGTGTGGACTATATGGAATTAAACAAAGCAACTCAAAAACACCATTTCCCTTTTCCATTCATTGACCAAGTCATAGACACCCTGACTGGGAAGAATTTTTTCTCATTCTTAGATGGGTTTAGGGGGTATAATCAAATCCAGATAGCCCCAGAGGACCAAGATAAGACAACATTTACATGCCCATGGGGGACCTTTGCATAAAAAGTTCCTCCATTTGGTTTGTGTAATGCGCCTGCGACTTTCTAGAGGAAAATTATGGGATTTTTGAATTTTTTATTTATTTTATTTATTTATTTTTATTTAGTCAATGACAAAGTTGAAATCTATATGGGTGATTTTACTCCATATGGGAATTAATTTGAAGAAGGATTGGCGAATCTGGAAAAAGTACTCAAAAGATGCAAACAGGCCCATGATTCTCTGAGTACAGTGAAATGTCACATGATGAGGGAAGAAGGAATAGTATTGGGACATTTTCTATCAGCTGCTAGAATTTGAGTTGATCTAGCCAAAGTAAAGGTAATACTTCATTTCCCCGTACCTAAGACACCCACATAGGTATGTATTTTTATCAGTTGCACTGGTTATTATAGACCCCTTATAGAAAAAATTTCTAAAATAACACATCCACATTTTTAGTTGCTAACAAAAGATGCAAAAATTTTGTGGACAAAGGACTGTGAAACAAATTTTATGAAGATCAAGGGACTAGTTTGTGAAGCTCCCATCCTTGGGAATTACCATTTCATATACTTGTTGATGCCTCTCATACAATAGTGGGAGAAGTCTCAGGACAATAGGTAGACAAGACATCGTATGCAGTTTACTATGTCAGCAAGAATTTGACTCCTGCTAAGTTGAATTACACGTTGTCTGAAAAAGAATTGTTGGTTGTCATCTATGTTATCAACAAGTTCCGACACTATATCACCAGGTATCCTACTTTTGTACATACTGATCATGCAAAAATAAGGTATTTGATGAAAAAACCTATCACTCTTGGTTGTATTACAAGATGGATGCTATTGCTTCAAGAATTTTATATTAAAATAGTAGATAAACCAAGGAAGGATAATGTAGTTGTTGATTTTCTATCTAGATTGGATAATAATGATGAAGGCATACAAATAGAGGATAGTTTTTCGGATGAGCATATTTTCGCAATTTATACTAATCCTCCATGGTATGCAGATATTACTAACTATCTTGCTATAAGGAAGGTACCCTGTCATTTTTCATACAGGGAATAATGGAAAATCATTCATCATAGTGCTCGATATTCCTGGATGACAGGATACCTTTTTCATATAGGAGTTGATCAGGAAGTTCGACGTTGTGTACCTAAGGATGATATCTATGAAGTGTTGAAGGCTGTTCATGATGGCCCTTGTGGAAGGCATTTTGCAGATAAGAGAACAACCCATAAGGTGTTACATATGGGATATTACTGGCCCTCTGTCTTCCTAGATGCGCAAACTTATGTCTGAAGGTGTGACAGTTGCCAGCGCATGGGGCAGCCTGGTTGATTCGATGTAACTCCTTTAGAACCCCAGGTAGTCCTCGAATCTTTTGAGAAGTGGTTTATTGATTTTTTTGGACCTCTCAACCCACCTTCACAACCAAAGAGTACATCTCCAAGGACTTTCTGCATATTTGTAGAGAGAATGGCATACAAAAGTAATTCACCGCGAAGTATACACCTCAACAAAATGGTGTTGCAGAAAGGAAAAATAGGACCATTTTAAACATGGTCAGAAGTATGTTGAATGAAAAGCATTTGCCACATGAGTATTGGGTAGAAGCTATCACTTTTGCAACGTACATCTTGAATAGATGCCCGACTAAAGCTATCATGAAAAAAAATCCAGAAGAAGCATGGAGTGGACGAAAGCAAACTGTCACTCACATGAGAGTATTCGGTTGTGTAGCATATGCACATGTACCAGATCAGCTAAGGAAGAAGCTTGATTAAGGGGGATAAGTGTGTCTTTATTGGCTACTATGATGAGTCAAAAGCATACAAACTTTGTAATCCATCCACCGAGAAATTAATAGTAAGCATAGATGTGCAGTTCTGTGAAGAAGAAGCTTGGGATGGAATTCTAGAAAAGGCTGTGAACGTGAAGACAAATCTGTGTCACGAAGAAGAAGAATAAGGAACATAAACTAATAACCCTTCTTTGGTGGCTCCTTCTCCACCACCACAAGCACAACAAACCACACCATAAGCTAGAATTTGAACAGCCTTGAGAAGTGAATGAAGTGCTTCTCCAAGCACACCACGGGGATCAGAAATGCCCTGAAGTTCAAATGGAACTCCAAGCACACCAAGAAGACCAAGATTCAGAAATCTGAGTGAGATTTATGAACAAGGAGAGGTAAGTAACAGTACCGGTCTGAATTCTTTATTCGCTTTATATTGTCATGTTGATGACCCAATTCATTTTGAAGATGTTGTAAATAAGGATAAATGGATTGAAGCAATGAATGAAGAAATTGGTGCAATTGAGAAGATTAAGACATGGGAGTTAGTGGATCTCCCTAAAGGTAAAGAAGTTATTGGAGTTAAGTGGGTCTACAAGACCAAAAGCAATGCCGAAGGCAAGATCGAAAGGCACAAAGCTAGACTTATTGTTAAAGGCTACAAGCAGCAACAAGGGAGAGACTATGATGAAACCTTACACCAGTGGCAAGGATGGAAATAGTGAGAACTGTGTTGTCTATTGCAGCACAAGAAAAATGGAAGATTTATTAGATGGATGTAAAATCCGCATTCCTGAATATAGTGTTGAAAAAAGAGGTTTATGTTGAACAACCTCCAGGCTATGAAGTTGAAGGCCAAGAGCATAAAGTATGCAAGCTGAAGAAAGCTTTTTATGGGCTGAAGAAAGCTCCAAGAGCATAGTACAACAGGATAGATGCTTACCTGATTGAAATTGGGTTTGAGAAGTGTGATGGTGAACCCACACTCTACATAAAGGAGAATGACGGTAAGATACTTATTGTTGTTTTATATGTAGATGATTTAATTTTCACTAGCAATGATGCTTCTCTCATTGTTGATTTTAAGGCAGTCATGAAAAGAGAATTTGAAATGACTGACTTGGGCTTCTTAAGATATTTTCTTGGAATTGAAGTAGATCAAAGTGAAAATGGTGTTTTCATTTCTCTAGCTAAATATGTATAAGCAGTGTTGAAGAGATTTAACATGAAGAACAACAAAGCATCTGTGACTCCAACTGTAATGGGGTTGAAATTGAGTAAAGAAGATAGCAACAAGGATTTTGATCCAAAGTTGTATAAAAGCGTAGTTGTCTGCCTCATGTACTTGACTGCAACTAGGTCGGACATTATGCATGATGTTAGCTTAATCTCCAGATTCATGGAAAGACTGAAAGAAGCTCATTGATAAGTAGCCAAGAGAATTCTAAGGCATGTAAATGGAACGAAGGGGTTTGGTATATTACACTCCTCTTCTGAAAGTTTCATGTTGACAGGTTACACTGACAGTGATTGGGCTGGAAGTATTGATGATCGGAAGAACACATCAAGATATGTGTTTCATTTAGGATCGGGAGCAGTTTCATGGGCTTCCAAGAAGCAACCAGTAGTTGCTTTATCTACAATAGAAGAAGAATATGTGGCAACAACAATAGCAGCATGCCAAGCAATATGGATGAGAAGAGTTCTCAGAGATTTGTGCCATGAACAAGAACATGGCACAACCATTTACTGTGATAATAGCTCAGCGATAGCATTATCTAAAAATTCTGTTTTTCATAAAAGGACAAAGCACATCAACACCAAGTTTCACTTCATACGTGAATTGGTTAACAACGGTGAGATTTTTTTGTAGCACTACAGAACAAAGGATCAGTTTGCGGATATCCTCACAAAGCCATTAGCTCAGAAAAGCTTTGATCATTTCAGGGATATCCTGGGTATGCAGAAAAAACGCAACAGTTGAAATTAAGGGGGAGTGTTGGAAATTAATTCCAACTACTGATATCAATCAATAGTAATTGTTGAAGTGAATTGCAAAAGGATTGGAAAGCTCACACAAGTGAAGTGCAGAGCAGATAAGAATCAACCCCTTGATATTTATCTAAGGCGGTAGCCGATTTCACGTAGGAGCAGAGTAATGGCTCAGACTCAACGTCTCACCAATAGTGCAGAGCTTTGATTACAAGTTGAATCAGGCTTTAAATCCTCACCTACATATCAGCGTAGTTAATGTTTCGAGGCGGCACAAGTTCGCTACATCACAAGCAGCAATGTGATGCAATGATAGTTTTAACACTATCACATTGCAAACTTTAAAATTTCTTAAAATGTGCACACCGAAGAGTTTCAGCGATGTGATGCGGTCCCACCTC
>JAXQQM020076138.1:0-13460 GCA_034641835.2 Pinus albicaulis | reverse complement strand
ATGGCTCTAAAAATACATTCATTGGATTCATAATACCAAAATTAGTGAAAATGTTCTCCAGCAGCTCCGCTTTTGCCTCCAAAACCTGTCGGCACCCCCTGGCACTCGAGTTATTGAAAACTTATCTGATGGGTTTTCGACCTCTATAAGTCCTAAAAAGCTTCTAAAACCTCCTTCAATGGATTTATAATTTTTTTTACAGACACAAATGACTATTGGTTCACTGCATATGGTCTCTAGCTGCCCTGGCTAGGCCCTGAACTACTGCTAGCATTGATGGCCCCTGGAACTTTACTAAATATTCTCAACTTTCTAAAGTCCCGTACAGGCTCTAAAAAAAATCTCATTAGTTTCATAACATCTTAAATATCCAAAATTTACTATTGGATTGTTGAAAAAAGCCTCTAGCTCCCCTGGCTAGGCCTCAAACTGTTGTTGCCCCCTGGTAGCCCTGGTAGCCCCTTGAACTTCACTGATGCAAAAACCTGTTTAGAAGCTCTCTGATGGCTCTGAAAAATACTCCATTGAGTCTGGAATGTTGGAGATAGTCGAAATTGACTATTGGCACTCCAAAATTGGGCGAATCTAGCTCCAGATAGAGCCAAAATTTTTTTTGCCAAGTGTCCCCTACATCAGCTCCACCAAATGTGGAGGAACTTTAGTTAAAACACCCAAAATAGCCATTTCCGCCAAAATGTGAGGGCATGCCATTTAAACCTCCAGATTTAATGTTAACATTAAACTCCAATGGTTGGCACGTGACCGGAATTTCCATGGTTTGTTAGCCGTAACCGTCAGAGGTTTTGAAATGGTCTAACCAAACCGTTAACATAGTTTGCACTCAAAATGCCATGTGACAAGTTTCCTATTGCTAGTTAGCATTAGGGCTTAAGCCCAAGGTTTTGGCGCTTGGGCGCATGGGCGGGGTGGGGGGGGGGGGGGTGCTGGCAGCTCGGGGTTGGCCTCCCAAACCCACAGTTCATATTTTGATACACATTAAATAAAACACGTGGAACACTATTGTTAAGTAACGATGGTATAACGGAATGGTAAAAATCAGTGCTACAGGCAGGGCGGTCCCATGTTCAAATCCTATGAAGTCACACAAATTTTATAACACCGTTTCTGAGCCATGTGGCAGCCTCCAGGCCTGGCACCTGGAAACCTTCCATTGGCTTCAAAAAAATAAAGTCAACCAATTGCCCAACAATACGTTGCCAAGTTTCCAACGTTGATTGGACCATAAGGAATATTCTAGGGAATATTATTTTTTAATTTAACAAAATTTCCAATTCAAACTTGGTCAAAGTCTAGTTTTTGCAGTTTATTGGACTTTTCAAACTGCGATAACTTCTTCATACGATGTCGGTTTTTCAAACCGTTCATGGTGCTAGAATTAGGATGATTAGATCTATCTGATCACTCAGGTTTGACACACTTCTGAACACTTTGAATTTTGAGCTATCATTCTGGACAATGATCTAGTTTTGATCAAAGATATTGAGTGTTTAGATGAAAATGGGGAATAGAGGATCTTGAAGGGTAAGAAGAAGGAAACAATAATTAGAATGGTGACAATTATGCAGGTAAAGCACAACAGCATAAAAGGATGTGCATTCTTTGCAATCCATATTTCTAGTGATAAAGGTAAGGAGGGTGAGGATGCGAAGGTATTAAGTAGGTACTCAATCTTACAATAGTTCCAGGATGTATTTCCAATAGAGATTCCAGATTTTATGCCTCATAGAGAAGCATACTTTTCCATTGAGTTGGTACTAGGGGCAACACCAACATCAAAGTCACCTTACATGATGAGCATTCTAGAGTCAGTAGATTTGAAGTTGCAGTTGAAGGAAATGTTGGACAAGGGATGCATTAGGCCAAGTGTATCACCATGGGGTGCACCAGTATTGTTTGTGAAGAAGAAGGATGGTACTCTTATGTTATGCATTTATTAAATGCAGTTGAAAAAGGTAACAATGAAGAACAAATATTTGTTGTCAAGGATTAATGACTTGTTTTATCAATTGAAGGGAGCAACAATTTTCTCAATGATTGATATGAGATCTGGATACCATCAAGTACACATTAATGAAGAGGACATCTACAAGACATCTTTCTAGACTAGGTATGGGAATTATGAGTTTGTTGTAGTTCCATTTGGTTTGACTAATGCTCCAACTACCTTTATGTGCTTGATGAATAGTGTATTTTGTCCTTATCTGGAAAAGTTTGTTATTGTATTCATTGATGGCATATTGGTTTATTCTAAGAATGAAGAAGAGCATGCCAAAAATTTAGCAATAGTTTTGAGATTATTAAGAGAGCATTAGTTGTATTCTAAGCTCAATAAATATAGTTTCTTTCAGACAAAGGTACATTAACATGTTGTTCCCAAAGAAGGCATAGAAGTGGATCTAAAAAATATAAGGGCTATCATGGAGTGGGAAGCTCATAGAAATGTGGATGAGGTAAGATAATTTATGGGGCTAGTAGGTTATTATATAAGGTTTAGCAAGAACTTTCCTGGATTGCATATCCTATTACGTCTTTGCAAAGAAATGGTAAAGAAATTTGAATGGACAGAGGAATGTTCAACAAGCTTTGAGAAATTGAAGCATTTGTTTCTCCAGTGTTAAAGATTGAAAATCCAGACAAAGAGTTTGTGGTGTCACTACAAGAAAAAATCACGTTGGTGAGGGGCAAAAATGGTCACCATAAGCTCATTAGTGAGGGTCAAAAGAGCTTTCGTCACCAAAGGTGGCGTCATCGAAAGTATAGGTGTTGTGGTGAAATTCAAGGTCTGTCACCAATAATGATTTATAGTGACGAATAGTGGCCATCACCATTTCATATGAGCAATGGTGACGGACAATAGCCTCTGTCACCAAAAAATTGAACGTCACCAAAGGTGGCGTCGCTGAAAGTATAGGTGTTGTGGTGACATTCAAGGTCCGTCACCAATAATGATTTATAGTGACAGATAGTGACCGCCACCATTTCATATGGGCAATGGTGACAGACAATAGCCTCCGTCACCAAAAAAATGAACGTCACCAAAGGTGGCGTCGCCGAAAGTATGTGTTGTGGTGACATTCAAGGTCCGTCACGAATATTGATTATAATGACAGATAGTGACCGTCACCATTTCATATGAACAGTGACGATTTTTTGTGATGGACCTTTCATGGCCGTCACTATTGGTGCATATATATGGCGACGTTCATTGACCGTCACCATAAACTCATTGGTGACATCAAGGTCCATCACAAATAATGACTATAATGACAAACAATGACCCTCACCATTTCATATCAACAACAACGATCTATGGTGACGGACCTTTAATGGTCATCACTATTGATGCGTATATATGGTGGCATTCGTTGACCGTCACCATTTCATATTTTGGTGAGGGTTGAAAAATGTCACCATAAGCTCATTGGTGATGGTCAAAAGAGAATCCATCACCAAAAACTAATCTTCGTCCTTCCCTATATATGAATATCAAGGCACGATGGAATCGAATCACCAACCTCATGCTTGTAAAGCAGGTGCTCCTCCATTGAGCTAGCACCCTTTAAATAATTATACTTTTAAAAATTATATCTTGAAACTTCATAGATTGTAAATTCTACAACTTTCAATAAATTAAAGTCTCAACAATCTTTTACTAAACAAACAAAACACCATCAACATTGCAGGTACCTACCTAATGGTTATGGAAGTTATGAAAAGTAGGTGAAGGGAAGAATTAGACTTTTAAAAATGATACATGGACTACCACCACAAGAATCCCCCAAGAGAGATCCAGTGGGAGAATCTCTTGAATCAAATTCAATGGAAAATGAAGGACTAGATGAAAGAGAAAGGCCTCAACAGGATGGGGAATCCACCACCTCGAGTCAAGGAATAGAAGAGGTCCTCAGAAATTCTTACAACACTTTGAAATAGAGCTAAGGGTAGAATATCTACTTAAGATCTACTTATAAAGATTTCTTATGTAAAATAACTCAAATAGACAAGCAAATCCACAATTATAAAGTGATTATTTGGCATTTCAATCACTAATTTCAGGGCCAAAAACCTAAATAACCTAAAACACTCAAATATCCTAAAACAATGTGTGAAATAAAGACAAAGAAAAAGAGAATATGTTCTCAAACAATAATACAAAACAAAGACAAAGAGAATATGTTCTAGAATAATAATACAAAACACATCCAACATTTTGAAGTATTTGACTTGTCTTGGTGAACATGCTATTGAGAATGCAACAAGATGATGGAGCTTAGTGGAAAGAAGTCGCCTTCACTAAGTGGGCCCGCAGTCTATTTTTGGCGCAAAGTCTATTTTTAGACTATGTCTATTTTTAGACATATGGATCATGGTCTATGAGTTGCAGGATGCTATTTGTGGATGGTTGGTCAAGTCGAAAAAAATAGATGGACTTCTATTTTTAGACATACTGGGCGGAATCTATTTTTAGATTCCAGTCTAAAAATAGATATGTCGAATATTATTAGCTCTTAATAATATTTGGACTATAAACATTATCTTATCCTCTTGGAGCACTTCAGTTTGAGCTACATATGTGGCACATGCAGCTGACAGAAGGAATTACGCTATTCCTAGGGTTTAGTTGAGCTATTGCATTATGGACTTCAGTTAGAACTCAGGTGATTGAGTTTGGTGGAGTTGATTGAGGAGTTAATGGAGTTGTGTTCAGTTTTACTTACTTGAACTAGTTGTGATTAGTCTAACTGATTAATACACTAGTGATGAGTGGTGTGAATTAATTATTAATTAATTCACTAATTATTAACTCATAAATCAACTAAAGAATACATCAGTTAACTCATGTGCATGGGCAGTTCAGTGAAGACCAGTGGAGAGGTTAGGTGAAAGAGCAGTGTGATTATCAGTTGTGACTATACTTGTGCATGAGATTTGCACACACATTGATTGAGATTTCCAATGAGGATTGCGCAATACATCTTGGTGGGATTCAAACTTGGATCTCATGCTTTTCCATATTGGATTACGCAATAGAGGCTGGCTATCAAGTGGCTAAAGATTGGAGCATGTGTTTTGCTAGATCTAGCTTGATAGTGTGTAGCAATTGAGGGTGTGCATGAGAGCTTGTGAGGAGCTTTTGTACTATGATTGTTACATGATCTCCATGACATATAATATACAGATAGTTGGGGTTTTCAGCTTTAAGCTTTCCCATTAAATACTGTGTTCATATGTGTGAGTGTTTGTGGTTTTAATGTATGCATGCAATTGATTTTATTTCCGCATGTGATGATCAATGGTAGAAGAGATTATGTATTATGCATGAAGCTAAAATAGTGTGTAATCAGGATAATCTCGGTGAATAAGTGATCTATTATTAAAATTTCTACATGGTATCAGAGTGATATTGATCATTGGAGCAATTGCAGAACATTGAAGCGGTTGAGTTTTGTGCTGGTGGAATTCGAATTTGCAGCAGTGTTTTCTTGGTGTTGAAGTTGAGATGTCTTTCAATGAATTGCGATTGGAGTATGCCCTTGAGGGTAGCTCGAATTATATTGCATGGAAGGACAGGATGGAGGCGGTGTTAGATGACAATGGGCTGAAGGAGTTCATAGATGCTGAAGTTCCAAAGCCTACTTCTAGCGATGCTGCCTTAGTTGAGGCTTGGAAAAAGAAGACAACAAAGTGTCGAAGGATTCTGTTGGACGGTGTGAAGGATCACATAGTGTTCAGCTTGCATGGTAAAGCTTCTCCATACTTGATGTGGAAAGCGTTGACAGATTTATTCCAAAGCAAGAGCGACTAGAGGAAGTTGGCGCTCAAGGATAAACTCGAAACATAAAGATGGAGAAAGGCGGCAGTCGCCACAAGTGCCTCACGAGGTTCACCCAATAAATGCGAGGGGATGAGCCCAGGAAGTGTGGGGAAGTGGCCCTTAGATGATGAGGACTTGGTGAGCTTGGCTCTCCTTGGGCTTCCTAAGAGTTGGCATTCCTATCAGGACTCTGTCAATGGTTGGGAGAAATTGCCAGGATGGGAGCGACTTTGGTCGGATCTTGTGCAAGAAGAGATAAGGCGGAGTACCAAGGACGGATCTTGATCAAAGGCATCTGATGAAGAGAATTATGCTTTGGCTGCCACAGAAAAGAAGGGGAAGAGAAAGAAATATTCTCGGTCTGGTGCGAAAGGCAAGAAGCAGGACATGTCCAAGGTGAAGTGCTTTCACTATCACCAACACGGACATTATGCCACAAATTGTCCGTAGAGGAAGAAAAATAAGCAGGCTGTTGGATCTGCAGCTGGAGAGGCCTTAGCCTCGCAGTTTGAGCTGGATTTTTTGCTAATTGCATGCTTGGTCTCAAGTGTGGCCGAATCAGTATGGTTTCTGGACAGTGGTGCGTCTTTTCACATGATAGGAGATCGAGATTTGTTTACTGATCTGGATGAGAAAGATCTTGGAGTGCACATCGAGATGGGCGATGATGGTAGATACAGTGCGACCGGTATCGGTACCATTTCCTTTGAGAGGGAGTCTGGTAAACCCTTCGTATTGAAGGAAGTGATGCATGTTCCGGGATTGAAGAAGAATCTTATCTCTGTGGCGATGTTAGAAGACAAGGGATATGATGTTGTCTTTAGCGAGGGAAAGGCTTTCCTGCACAGTAAGGCAACTGGTGAGACCCAGAGGATAGGGGTTCGAGTTAAGAACCTTTATCAATTGTAGGTAGATGGCTGCACAACAATGGCAGGCAAGGCAGAAGGAGTGGTGAGCCGGGATGATGGCGAGTTGTGGCACTGGAGATTGGGCCACCTTCACCATGGAGCTTTGAAGATACTGCAGCAAATTTCTACTGGGCTTCCTAAAGGCACTCTTGCGCAGTCAGATCAGTGCAAGGGGTGTACCTTGGGAAAATTTGTGAAATCCACCTTTCACGAGAAGGATAGTCGTGCCACGACGATCCTTGAGAGAATTCACACAGACGTGTGTGGACCTTTCTCAGTAGATTTGATAGCAAAACACAGGTACTATGTGATATTTGTTGATGATTTTTCTCGGAAGTGCTGGATCTTCTTCATGCAGAATAAGAGCGAGACATACTCAAAGTTCTGTGAGTTCAAGGCACTGGTTGAGAAAGAATCGGGGAAGCAGGTGAAGGCTCTTAGGAGCGACAATGGTGGTGAATTCATCTCTGGCGAGTTCAAGGACTTTTGCAGCGCAGAAGGAATTCGAAGAGAGCTCATAGCACCTCATAACCCACAGCAGAATGGGGTTGCTGAGCGGAAGAACAGAACGATCGTGGGTGCTGCACGGGCGATGTTGCATGATCATGGCCTTCCCATACACTTGTGGGCTGAGGCATGCAATACTGTAGTATATGTGCAGAACCGTTGTCCTCACAGGATGCTTGGCATGAGTACACCCGAGGAGGCGTTTTCTGGTGAGAAGCCTGATATTTCCCATTTCGAAGAGTTTTTAGTTCCACTGTTTACATTCATGTTATTTAAGGATGCAGGAAAGGCGCCTGGAGGTGAGCACGAGAGGTTGGGATATTTGTAGGTGCGTACGCCCCACAACTATCATGTGTATTTTCAAGAACGAGTCGCAAGTGGCCGCCGACGAATATCAAATTTCAGGAGGAGAAGGCCATGAAGTGGCGCCCGAGAGGGCTACACTTTTTTAAAGGAGGAGATAGTAGTTCCTAAGGATGAGAGCCTCGGGATGTGGATCAGCCACAAGAGTTAAATGGGTGGAAGAGGCCACGTCATCTACGAGCAACATCGAGCGGAAAGCGCCTAAGGCGGCGGCGGCTCCAGATGCGAGAGAAGGTTGTAGGACCACCTACAGCACGGCGCGGACAGAGCGATCACACAGCCTGTTATATTGGATACATGGCTCTTATGAGGCAAGTGTATCGTGACGAAACCATCCTCTTTCGAGGAAGCTGTGGAGGACCCCACATGGGTAGATGCCATGGTGGAAGAGTATGATTCGATTGTCAGAAACAGTGCATGGGAGATTGTCCCAAGGCCGGAGGGGAAATCAGTGGTGGGTTCAAGATGGATCTACAAAGTGAAGTAGGCGGCTGACGGGAGTGTGGAGAAGTACAAGGCAAGATTTGTTGCCCGAGGCTTCTCACAGATAGAGGGGATCGATTATGAGGAGACATTTGCACCTGTCGCAAGGTACTCTTCCATACGGACGATCCTAGCTCTCTCAGCGCAGATGGGGTGGCACATCCATCAGATGGATGTGAAGATTGCATTCCTCAACGGAGTCATTGAGGAGGAGGTGTACATAGAGTAGCCCAAAGGTTTCTAGATCTTCAACAGTGAGTCGCATGTGTGCAGACTCAAGAGAGCATTGTACGGGTTGAAGCAAGCACCTCGTGCTTGGTACACACGGATAGACAGTTATTTCACCGAACTTGGATTCTCCAAGAGTGAGCGGTCCTAACCTGTACCAGATTATGGTGGAGGGGAAGTTTCTGATCATTGTACTGTATGTAGATGATATGATTTTGACGGGTGATGAGCTGTTGATACTTTCATGCAAGGAGTATCTTGCAAGAGAGTTTGAGATGAAGGACTTGGTCCTCCTTCATTATTTCCTGGGATTGGAAATTTGGCAGCGCAGTGATGGACTGTTTGTTTCTCAGGGTAAGTATGCCCGGGATATACTGGAGAAGTTCAACATGCATGGCTGCAAGCCTGTTGATACTCCTCTTCCTGGAGGTTGGAGGAAGGAGGATGCTACTTTAGCGAAGGTAGTGGATGCCACTATTTATCAATAGTTGGTGGAGTCGCTTATGTATATGGTCAATACACAACCCGATATATGCTATGCAGTTAACCAGCTTTCACAAGCTATGGTTAAGCCTACCAAGCTATTCTGGAAGGCGGGAAAGCATGTATTGCATTATCTCAGAGGCATATCGAGATATGGATCATGGTACAGACAGGAGGATCAGTTGAGGCAGCATGGCTTCACGGATTGGTATCATCATATCAGAGATTTTGTGCAGCGGAGAATCATGTTACTTTCATACATTCCCACGGAGGATCAGGATGCTGATATCTTGACAAAGGCGCTCACCAGGAGAAAATTCGAATACCACAGAGGCAGGATAGGGGTAGCAGATAATCCATATCTTGTTGAGAGGGAGTGTTGAGAATGCAACAAGATGATGGATCTTAGTGGAAAGAAGTCACCTTAACTAAGTGGGCCCGCAGGCTATTTTTGGCACAAAGTCTATTTTTAGACTATGTCTATTTTTAGACATATGGATCATGGTCTATGAGTTGCAAGATGCTATATGTGGATGGTTGGTCAAGTCGGAAAAAATAGATGGACTTCTATTTTTAGACATACTGGGCAGAATCTATTTTTAGATTTCCAGTCTAAAAATAGATATGTCGAATATTATTAGCTCTTAATAATATTTGGACTATAAACATTATCTTATCCTCTTGGAGCACTTCAGTTTGAGCTACGGATGTTTCACATGCAACTGACAGAAGGAATTACGCTATTCCTAGGGTTTAGCTGAGCTATTGCATGATGGACTTCAGTTATAACTCAGGTGATTGAGTTTGGTGGAGTTGATTGAGGAGTTAATGGAGTTGTGTTCAGTTTTACTTAGTTGAACTAGTTGTGATTAGTCTAACTGATTAATACACTAGTGATGAGTGGTGTGAATTAATTATTAATTAATTCACTAATTATTAACTCATAAATCAACTAAAGAATGCATCAGTTAACTCATGTGCATGGACAGTTCAGTGAAGACCAGTGGAGAGGTTAGGTGAAAGAGCAGTGTGACTATCAGTTGTGACTATACTTGTGCATGAGATTTGCACACACATTGATTGAGATTGCCAATGAGGATTGTGTAGTACATCTTGGTGGGATTCGAACTTGGATCTCATGTTTTTCCATATTGGATTGCGCAGTAGAGGCAGGCAGACAGGTGGAGCAGATTGGAGCATGTGATATGTATGATCTCAGCTTGTTTTGTGTGTAACAATTGGAGATAGTGCTGAGAGCTTGTGAGGAGTTTGTACTATGATTGTTACATGTTATCTATCATTATAATATACAAATAGTTGGGGGTTTTCAGCTTTAAGCTTTCCCATAAATCCTGTGTTTATATGTGTGATTGTTTATGGTTTTAATGTGTGCATGCGATTGTTTTTAATTCTGAAAATTGATGATCAATGGTAGAAGAGATTATGTATTATGCATGAAGCTCAAATAGTGTGTAATCAGGATAATCTCGGTGAATAAGTGATCTATTATTCAAATTTCTACATTGTACTTCAACAAGGATGGCTTAGTGACAAAAAAATTGCAGGTCAGAGAAAAAATTATGTTTAAAGGAAGGTCACTTGCACGTGAAACTTCACTGCGACGGATCTTTCCTTGTCCACTTATATTCGATTTTAATGTGTTATTTTAATTTTTCATGGAGGGTTGTTTTGGAATATGGTTTGGCATTCAATTGCACACTTACTGAAAGCATTGTCAATTTGTCTTGCAGGTGGTGTGAACAAACTTGCTGATCTTGTTGGAGTCACCCTTGGGGCGAGGGGCAAAATGTTGTCTTGGAGAGCAAGCATGGTTCTCCGAAAATATTTAATGATGGTGTGATAGTAGCTAAGGAGGTAATTTGTAGATGTGTGCTCTGGTTTTCTTTTTAACGTTGTATTAGTTCCCCCTCTTAAATGTCTTAGATTTGGTAGGCATAATTTGAAAACTCAAAGGTGAAAGGAAACATATTTGTTACCCAGTGGTCTACTTGGCCTATGGACTAGCCACATTAGACTAATGCATAAAGCTTTTCACAACAATAAAAGGAAAGGGTTATAGTTGAGTCAAATTTTATTGTTATTGACAGTGTAATGAAATGTATCTCAATGCTATGGTTTTGGCCTTTTTATTGGTTGAATGAGAGGACCCAGTTGAAAATATTGGGGCCAAGTTGGTAAGGCAAGTTGCGGCAAAGACAAATGATTTAGCTGGGGATGGAACCACAACATCTTTTGTTCTTGCACATGTTGGAATATTGAAAAATTCCATAACAATGAATGGAGAATAAATCTCCCTTCCTCTAACATAGAGAAAATAAAAATTTCTTTGACAGGAGACAGAGTTTCAATACTTTGAAAACAAACTTCTATTCCCTTCAATAACTCAAAAAAAACTATTACACTTCTTCCTCACTGAGAGGGATTACAAAATTATGACTGCTACAAAACGCAGTGCATAAAACCAACTCACTGTCTATTCAAAACAAACATACTCTGTCTCTAAAACACTCTGCTGTGTTTTTCCCTTTCGCACTGCTGTGCATACACACTTAAAAAGTTACACTCGGTCTTTCACTTTTTACACACTGCTGTGTAATAAAAAATTTACGTACTGTCTATAAAAAAAACTACCAAGCTTTTTTGTCCTTTTTATTTTTATATGCCGTAACATATAAAACATATTATAATAAACCCTCTTTTAAAAAAAATAAAATTAAAACTAAATTCTATGGCCCACCTTTCATTTTGCATATGATATATATATATATAACATATGTTTAAAACATATGTATATATTAAAGCATACATAAAATTAAACTATCAAAACATTAAAGAACCCTTTTCGTCGGACTTCAAAATTATGAACAGATTGAATTTCAAACCAAATTCGTGTTCCAAAATGGGATGCTGACATCTGCCTAATTTGTAACGCGAATTCTCAATCCAATGTGCCTTATAAAAAATTCGGGTCCGGTTTTTAGGTTTTCAGATTCCCTTCAATTTCATGCGATCCAATATTAATGCTCCATGTGTCCTCCTTTTGAATTTACAAAACTGGGGGGTAAATTTCTGGTTGGTGAATTGCGTTAATGCTGGTTGTTGTGTTTAAATACAATCCTGTACAGAAATATGGCTGCGGCCGTCTACAAAAAAAACTTGCAGGAATTTTAAATGCTGAATTAAATTTCTGGATGGCATGCAAGCAACCTCCAAAAAAAAAATGTTGCTGCTGCATCCGTCCTTCTGCTGCAGCAGTTGAAGTTAAAATTCAACAGCACAGGGTTTAATAAGTGAGGGTGTAAAGGTAACTTTTTTTCGATAGTACTGGATTAAGATTATCTATTCATTTTTGTAGGGTCTTATGGTGTTTGGTTTTTTAGTTTTGGGTTGGGCTTATTGAGTCTAAGATAGTTTTTGAGTGAAAAAATTGCTATCAGGTATTAAAAAGTTTTGGTTCTTTTGTCAAAATTTATGAGCTTGTTAGGAAATACAAAACTGACAATGGTTGTATCTTAAATTTGTGGAAAATATTTTGAAATGAAACCTTTTTGTTTAGGTTGTTGTAGCAGGTGCAAACCCCGTTCAAATTACTAGTGGCATTGACAAGACAATAAAGGACCTTGTTTCAGAACTCAAAATTTTGTCAAAGGAGGTAAATGCTTGCCTTTTGAGTAGGTTGGTTTTCCTTTTTGCTGATGGTTTGGTGTATCTAATTGAATTAGTTGCCTAAGGTATTTTTGGTTACAAACTCATTTTCATTTTTCATACAGTATTGGCCTTGAGGAATACATTTGATTGTGTGGTCTTGTTAGATCTACAACATTTGTAGTTGTTTAGTCTTACGGACGAGGTGCACTTTTATTATGGAAATAGTTGATGCAATATTGTCATTTAATCCTTACTGCAGGGTAGCATGTTGAGAAGTTTCTTGTGAAACATTTGGTATTCAAAATGACACTTGATCCTATACATCATCATGCACTTGACTTCAAAATTCATATTCAAAGTGTGCCAGACAATTCTTGCAAAATTTCAAATATTTATGTTGTTTTAAACCATTATCTTTTTCATGTATTGGATGCTGAAAATGAGAAAAAGAATTTGGTATGAAACCAACTGGTGAATAATTTCCAGCAAAACAACCACTTCCAAGACATGATTTATAAGTAGAACATATGTACTTATGAAGCATAGAAAGATATCCTTGATGCATTGTCAATGTTTGGCTAGGGTTATTTTTGGAGAAAATAACTCCTTATTCCTTGAATAGTGATCTTCAATACAAGTAAATGCCAGAGAAGAGAGATCATCGTGTGACATAAACCTATTAACAAAAGTGAACAGGGAATGATTATTAATTATGGCATACTAAGTTGTCAGTGATTTTGACTATTTGTCTTTAACATGTAAAAATGTTAAATTCCAAACTTACATCATCATGGTTTCGCATCATGAGCTTGACTAATTATCCACCATGCTTATAATTTCATTGTTGTATTCATATCTATAAAAAAATGTTTCAAATAATAATAAAAAAGTTCTATAAGAAAAATCCAGACCTCCATGCTGCTGCTTCTTATGAGACAAAGTCAAAATTGCATTGCACAATCTAACACATAAGAATCTCCTAT
>JAXQQM020066815.1:0-65781 GCA_034641835.2 Pinus albicaulis | reverse complement strand
GACAAAGAAAGCTTCAAAATCCCTCTATTCAGGGGTAGGACTTTTCATTCCCAATACAATAAGAAGGTGTTTGGGAAGGAAAAGAAAGAAGAGAATAAAGAAGGGAACGGAAGGAAGGGAAGGGATGATACAATAAGAAGCGCAAGTCCTATTCTATTAGCACAGGGTTGAATTAAGAAGGTGATAATTAGAAGGATTGAATTGGAAGAAGAAGGTTTGAATAGGAAGGTCATTAATTGGGAAGTAGGGGAACCAATACTATTCCCATTTGGACCAGGACAATCTTATTAGTGCTAGGAAGGGACCCGCCCAACCAAGATGAGTGCCCAGAATGGAAGAATGCTAGGTTACACTAGCCATAGACAAGTGTCCGGAAAGAAGCGCTAGGCTAGTAAAGACAAGCACATAGAAAGATAATGATTTTGGACATATAGAGTATAGAGTTGCTAGAATTGATCTCAACAACATTTTATTTGTAAAGGGTAGAAGGAAAAGAGGATTTAAAGAACATTTATTGGAATAATGAATTTCCCAAATAGTTTATGGTCTCATGTCAGTCAATGATATTCAAAGTATCTTCTCTATCCATTTTGATTAGAGAGGAGCATATTTTAGCAACCCTTTGTTTTTTAAAGCATTAAGGACTATAGGTTAATTAACAATGCCCATAGAAGGAAACATATTAATATAGGTGTTGGCCATAGATGGTGGGTTATAATGCATACTACCATCCTCCTTAGATATGTAACAATATAAATATTTTCAAGGATATTTCCTTTGATATTATTGTCTGAGAGATCAAGATCTAAAATAAATCTACAATTAGTGATCTCTCAAATCCAATTTATGAGGATGCTTATGTAAACGATAAGTATGTCCAAGTGATTTGGTGGTATATGAGGAATATGACCCATGCCATGCTCTAGCATCCAATTTAAGGAGTACCATGAATACATCACATTGGAAAGTGAAAATTAAACAAACCTAGTAATTGAAAGCTTGGCATATTTGTTTATAAAAACCCTGTGCTATCACAACCATGCACATGATCATGTGTTGGTGGACTAAATTTTGACCAAAAATGATTATAATGGAGAAATAACACAAACAACCTCAGAAAGGACCTTCCATGCCCAACACCAAGTTGACATGGAAATTCCACATGGGTACTAGTGTCTTCACACACTAACCTTTCTTCTCTTAATTAATGATCAAATGTTGCAGCTCGAAAAGCATCCAGGTGGCATGACATGGACCTTGCTCTAGTGTGGAACCCTACTATTGCTTGCCTCCTATTTCCCAACCTTGAAAATTACTTATAAGGGAATGAAAAAGGAGTTGATGGAGGTTTAAGCTAGTTTGACATTGCATGGGCCTATGGATCCCATCAAGATCCAACTTCAAACAAAAATGCATATAATGATAAATCCACGCAAAACACCAAAGGGTATAGCTTGGTGGGGCCTTCACAAAGTCGACATGAAAGTGGCCACATGGAACCTTAACACTGCTCACTGTTGGGGAATTTAGCACTAGATACTCTTGTGAAGGTGGGTGGCCAATAAAGAGTGGGCTCACTCAACTATGGCTCCAAGATGGAACCCTGTTGTGAGGTCATTTCCAACCACCACGATCATTGTGTTGTTACAGAGTAAAACGGGAAGTTGATGAGGTAATAACCAATCTAATGTGATGAAACCTATGGAACCCACCCAGATCGAGAATTGATCTAAAAGTGTGTATAACGGGAAAACCGTTCAAATGCATACCCACGGGCCCTATGCATGAGATGACATTGCATCACCCACATGGAGACCATGTAGGTATCTGCCAAGAATGTAATCATTTTGGTTAATGTGATTGTGTCATGCAAGCCACATGTGGATGCTACATGGATACCATATGGGTGCCATGTGGCATCCCATTGCAGATGATGCCTAATATAATTTTGCAAACTTCAAGTAGGCATAGCTTTCAATTCGGGAATCATTTTGCGATAAAATTTCGAGGAGATGAACATAATTGCAACATCATATTTGATATTTTTAGAATTTGTGACCTAATATTCATAATAGACCTTAAGGGTCAGGTCAATTTAACAAGTAACCCTTTCCACAACCGAATCTAGTACTCGGGTGGGAGAAACTGTTACAATAGCGAATAGAAACATAAGACAAATCCTTAAGTTAGCTTGGACATCATGGTGGATTGTCTCATAAGAAAAGCACATGCACAAAGACCATCTTCTTGGATATTTTTTGTTGAACCTTGGAGGCACATATATCCTGCTCCAGTGCAAGCATTGACAGGATGACCATGTATTGATATATGCATTGAATTTTAGTCTAGTCCATATTTATGGACTTGATCCATTTTTCCTTTGGATTTGAAGTTATAGCTAAAAAGGTTTACTAAATTTGTGTGTTCCTTTTGAGAAAATAACACCGTTTAATACAACAATTTTTTCTCTCAAAGACCATCATAGAGAAAAGGAGAGCACGTAAAAACTCATAGAAATCCTTTTTCTCACAAAACTCTCTAGTCTCCAACAAATTTGCATAAAATACAAGTATCATAGAAAATATGTCCAATACCCTCTAGTCTCTAACAATTTCACATACATATTCACATACATACAAAAGTATCTCGAATAACCTCTAGTCTCCAACAATTACCCTCTAGTGTCATAGAAAATCCCCCCAATATTAATTTTACTGGAAAAACTCATCTCAATGTCAATGCCTTTGCTTATATCTCTAACCTCTACCAAAGTTACCATGGATTCTCTTGAATTTGAAGAATTATTGAACTTTACTCTTTTGTTATATGCTTTGAAACTAAATTTGTCAGATCTAATTTTGTTTTTAATGAGGAGAAAACAAACAAGCCCTTTCTATAATATGCTATGTTTAAAATTCACATAAATAAATAAAAATATTAACCTGTCAATTCAAAAGGCCAACATAAGTCCATTAATAAAGAATTATAACATCTCCAATATACCAAAAAAAAAAATTAATTAAATTCCCTTAACACAAAATGTAGAAATTTTGAAAAACAAAAATCAAATCTTAAAAAAAAACTCAAACTAAATCATAGAAAACAAAACCATATCTCAATCAGTAGAAACACGCGGTTAAAAAACAAAACCATATTTCAATCAGTGTAAAGACGCAATTAAAAAGATGTGAGCCGACTTCATGTGGTGCCCTTCTCAAGAGAGCCGGCCAACCTTAATGGATACTTGAAATAAATATCATAAACCAGTATAAAGTGAAGGTCATATTTCATTGATATATTTCGTAGTACTCGCTCGGCAATTTTCTTGGAGATTCTTTCTGCAACAAAATTGTGAAGTCATATTTCATTGATATATTTCGTACTACCCGCTCGGCAATCATTTTGGAGATTCTTTGTGCAATAAAATTTTGAAGGAAAAGCGAACATGGAACGTCCTTTTAACCTCCCCAATGTAAAAGATGATGAGCGATGGAAAGTTTCAATTGGATGAACGACGATCTTATAAGTCATCGAATTATTCCAACTCTTGACAGCCGTCTACGGACCCTCATTTCCAAGGCCAGGTCTGGACTTATTGCTAATAGACTTCGACATTTGGTTGACGCAGCGCCGCCCTCACCACCACGATGCAATCTTTTGTTTCGCGTGATCCCACATGTTCGGTTGCGAGACACCCTCATGATTGCAATGAATTTTATGGAGTGTGCCATCCGAGACAAGAGGTTGTCACGCTTCCCTCAACATGAGTTCACGGCTTTGACTATTCCACATCAGTGGGCACCAGCAGAATTCCCTGATGGACGCCCCCGTGGTGAATCTTTTGTGGAAGCGATAGGAAATAAAATTATTTTCTGGAATAGCATTCATTGGGATGGTAACTTCTGTTACATACTGAATTTAGGGCAGAACTCCCGTAGGTTTTTCCGGGCCTTGGATACTTCCACAATAGCTGGACAACTCCACAACGAGTTTTCTAATCGGATTAGGAAAGTAACAGTCGGAGATCTGTTGATAGTGTTGTTGGGTACCCGTAGAGGTGGTGCAACAATGTTTTCCTTAGAGGTAAACTCTGAAAAGTGGTCAGTTCTTCCAGAGTGTCCACGGATGTTCAACATATATCTTACACCCATCCCGTGGAAAGGAAAACTGTATTTAGTAGATATTGATAGCTGGGTATATACAGGTGCCAATGAGACCACCACACTCGTTCCACTGCACTTCGACTTTCAGAGAAACGCGTGGGTAGTGGGAGGGGAAGAGAATACAACGTTTGCTCGGCTTTTAACGAAATTTCCTAGATATGCTCTGCTTTCCTCCCATAAATTCCCTAAATTCTTGGTCACTAACGATATAGGGAGATGTATGATATCCTCCAAATCCGGAACACTTTATGCCATATTTCAGAGGTCAGATACAACAGATGTCAATGCCGATTTTGGCGAGTACCCCATCGGGGATATTTACGCTATGGATGACTTAGCAACTGGATGGAGGCAAATTCAGACCCGGAAGAGTGAGCATACTCAACGAGTTGATCCCTTCAAACTCCCTAAGCTTCCTAAAGGTGAATCTGTGCGTACTAGAACTAACTGTTGGGAAATAAATGAGCACGATATACTCCTAGTTGTTCTACATTCTGTGTCTATGGGAAACGGTCTTTGGGCAAGGTATTCGTGGTGGACATTTAACAAGGATGACGGTGTTAAAAATTATGGTTACGAGGTGTTAAATGGGTCCGCTTTAAAAAATGATTCCGATATTTCACTCTTAAAAATTGAAATGTGAAAATTTTGATGCTTCATTTTAAGCATCACTTTGATGAGACTTTTCCATGTCAAACGGTCAAAGGTCAAGTATTAAGTTGTCAAAGTTGTTTCTTAATTTCATTTTTTAATTACACATTTACAATTTGATTTAGTAGTTTATTTTTCAAAAATATTTTCCAGATTTATATTTAAAAAAAAATTATGGATAGTTTAAATTTCTTTGATGGTGAGATCATTTTTTATACAATGGAGATTCCCTCTAGCTTACATTATCATGAATCTCATTTCTTTATTGGTTTTTCAATATCAAAATCAAGCATGAAGACACCATGAAAAAAAAACTTAGTCTTTTCAAATATTCTTCTATTATGATTCTTTTAGGTCTTCAATAGTTGTTATTTTACCAAGATTTGATATTATGTTAAATATTTCTATAATAATGCAGAGTAAAAACTGATATTTTGATGTGATAATTACTTTCTAGTGAATTCCAATCAAATTATATTATGTCACATATATCATTGAGTAATTTACACACAAAATATTAATAGTAATTCAATGAAAAATACTAGGATCATAAAGAGAAATTGTTCTTCAACAATATTTAATGATTATTCGAGTGTATACACAAGTCAAATTTTAATGATTATTTCTAGATTTAACCATTTAACTATTTATTACACATAAGGTAAGAAGAAATATTAATCAACACATGAATCACATAGTAGCACTGTAAACATCATACACATATACGACACATGGAGACACTAGATATACGTGGAAACCCATAAAAGGATAATTGTTTTGATGTGAATCTAAATATACTACTTAGATTACATTGGGATTCGTTACCACCTACACATAGGAAGCACTGACTCCTTTAATGCTTTTTCTAGCAATTATCAACAGAAGACACTAATTCCCTTGATTATTTTGTTAGCACCCACTAGTAAGAAGCACCAACTCCCTCATTGCAGACTTTTGGTTAGCTTACAAAAAACACCAACACCTAATTGATTTTGGTTCCATAGGTGCTTTTCTAATGTATGTTGTTCTCATCTATAGCTTTGACTTGGCCTGATGAAAATCCTCAATTAACTCTTTGCCCACTCTTCTCTTCAGATGCATACAACAAGCTTGTTCAACTTTCAAGCTTTTCAACAACATCATACTTATGCACTCATCTTGCTCATAAAACCTACTTTACAACAACTCTCAACCTTCTTTTCTCCATAGGCACTCTCACTCACACATTGCTACATTCCCTCATTGTCTCTCTCTGCATGTCAATGTTTTGTTCACCCCTATCACACATGGCTCGATGTAGAGTATTTAGTACATCACACATGGGACAAATGTGACTTTCATTTACTCCTATATGGAATGACAATTCACTTCACTATGACTTACCCTACTTAGAACAAAATTTAATTTATAGCATGCACAACTCGAGGAGCACTTTCATTAGTTCCTCCATGGATTTAGGTGTACTTTATTCACCATTGCAATCAAATACAAGATTATATTTGATACATTAAGGATCATTTTGGTGCTTTTCCATTTTTTCACATCTTCAATAGGATTTCCCATGTCGTTACTATAAATCATGTTACAATTTTTGTAGACTATGCAAAAGGTACCATAACCATATTTGTGCTTTCACCATTGGTCTCAATAATCCAATAAGATATACTTATTATTACAATCGGCCTATAACATTTTGTTTAAAACATGATCTATGGATCAAGGTTGGAGTTAAATACCAAATAACTATCTTAAAGTACCCACTTTCTATTAAGAATACGTTTCTCGATGAGGAGGACTCATAACTAAATCTACTTTCTCCAAAAACTCCTTTAAAATCATGTATTGGTCAACTCAACCATTTCCCTCTAACTTTTCTACATTCTATGGAGGGTTGACATTTGGATACACCTTCACCAAACTACATTGTGCTTCGGACTATGACACCTTCCGCCAAATGTTACTTATCCATTTTCTTGGCCCAAAACCACTATAATATTTCCTTTTGTCCCAAAGAACTTTACATAGGAAAATTCCTCCAAACTCTTGCCTAGGATATCCCTCTTCCTTAGGATTTGGCTCCTTAGTTGTATATGATCTCGGGGCTAAGACCATAACATCTCACTGAACATGCCTACCTTCTTCAATTTCTTCAATCTCAATATGGCATAGTGTGAAGTTTGTCAAGTGACATTGACTTCTTCATTTACTACAATCCATCTCTCAGCTTCCATTAAACATGGCCCACTTCATAAACACTTCAACATGAACATTGGTGTGGCACGATGACATGTCTTCCAATTGTCATCACGTGTCATTACTCTGTCAAATTTTACTTGATGACAGATGCCACATGTCACCTATATTTGGTCCATTTGGGCACTTGAAAATGTTGAACTGCATGCCACATGTCACCTTCCATGCCATCCCATGTGTCATTCTAATAATGTCACTACCACTTGTGTGTAAACTTATATGTTGTCTCATCACTATCATCCAATCACATGATGCCATGTGTATTTTTTTCCAAAGCATTAGGTATGGAGAAGGGCCTTGATTCCTAGTGTATGACAGCAATTTCCTTCGTTAGTTATTTTTTGACTAGAGCAAATATTTTAACAACACTTCGCAACAATCTTGAATTTCTTCATCTAGCAGAGTCTATCAAATAACACCACCACACCCAAAACTTTAAAAGACCTTAGACTTGGCATGATAGTATGTGAAATTTACTATCATTTTACAAGTATTTATCAATCTCGCAGCTCTTATCAATCATATCACGCTCCAGTTATAACACCTTTGTGATTTTTAAGTTATCTACAGTGGGCGTAAAAATTTCCATCTAAACACAAATATATCTTTGTCTCTGAGAGTTATTTTATTTTATGACCACCTATACTTTTGTTCAGATCTTTACAATGCACCATATGCCATTAGGAAGGTCTCTTTGAGGACTATACATCTATATACTTTGCAAGAGCACTTTATCTGATCTCCTCATGGATAAATTCTGTTAAATATATATCCTCTAGTTGAGTAGGCTACAAGTAAGTGAAGCTACCAATCAATGACAATACTAACAATAAACTTATTCTATCATATGTTTGGTCGTGTGTTCACCAAATACATGAGTGAACCCACAAGCTGCTTGTAAACAGTTGCATTCGAGCGGATATGTGAAGATGGGTTACACTTTTGTGAGAATCAGGGGCGGAAAACTTTTTTCGGAAATAGTTCGGCCGAACCTTTTATAAAGTTCGACCGAAACTATTTATCGGCTGAAACTCGTGATTCCGTTTAGATCGATGGCACACTAACGGCGTGGGCAAACATACCTCTTTGTCGAGATGTAAATCGGCAACAAAATTTCGGGGCCTAAACTTTGAGTTTGGCTTAACTTTTACTTTTAAAATAGTTCGGTCAACTAGTTTCTATAAACAATCACCCGGCGAAGTTGATTTTGTTTACCTGGCCTGCTTTGTTTGCGCGTTTTGTCTGCAGGTCACGTCGTCCGTTTGCTCCGGCCGTCTCCGTGTTGCTCCTCCCGTCCGCGTTGTTGGTCTACCGTAGTCACTGTGGCGGGGCAATATAAATGGTATGTCGTTGCAATTTTTAACATTCAATATTCCTTTTCATATTTATATGACATAGTTCGTATGTCATATTGTTTTAAATGGTTGCTTTTCCGGTTATAGTAAAATATGTCGATTCTTTTTCTTTCGGTTTTAAGCGTCTTCAATCGTTCATGCAGCCACAATATTAAATCCCATTGATTTATGTATGTTTTGATCATATAAGTTGTTTTTTTAGTTCGTATTTCTTCTATTTTTTGGAGGTGAAAGGATATTGAAGTAATTTACCTCGCTCTTGCCAACTTGTAAAAATTGTTATTATGTACAATAAAATTGTTTGTGCAAATATCCCACAAATAGCTCCTTCCCCAAATTCCCCGAAATATCCAACAAAATCAAAAATTAGATAACACACACACAGAAACAAAAAAAATTATTCTATTTATAGATCAACGTTATAGATTTCATCCTATTGAGATACAAGTTTTTTTTCGCTGTTTGTTGTGGGCCTGAAATTTTAAACCAAAATGCATTCATTTTCGCAGGTCATTACTTAGTCGTATGTATATCAAGTTTAAAAATTCCACATAAGGAAAGTCAACATTGTTTTGAATTTGATATTCTCGAAATTCAAAACCTCAAATATGGGTTAGATAAGAGTGTCCTTCTTTGTCGCAATAATGCCGTGATGATGAGAGTAATTTGAGGTTAGATAATGGCTCACAAATATGTAGTATTCAAAAATTCAGAAAGTGGACAAACAATGTGATGTTGCAATTGTTTGCATCTCTATGTAGGCAGCACTATCCTCAAATATTGGAAAAAAATGTGTAAATATGGCCATCGTTAGTAGCTTGCTAGAAAAGTTCTATTCACAGCTTTTCAATTTTATATCATATTTCAAACGAACATTCAAATAACATTATCATAATTATGTATGATTGATTCAAGGCAACCCTCATAACATGAGAAAGGTTCTAAGTCCGTAAGGTCTAAATTTAGAAAGGCCTAGCTAGGTGAAGTAGAGAATGATTTCGTACATACCTGAAAATGAAAATACAAATGTGGTTTGCTCATGAGGGTGAGATAACTCATAATCACTTCGTAGGAAACTTTGTTTTTTCAATTCAAATCATTCCAAAGCCTACAAAAGGAATCATTGATTACCTCATAACATTCGTAAAGCCACACAAAGAGAATAACATAAACAAATTTTTGGATTCTGCATGTGTTAAGATAATGAAAAAAATTAAAAGAAAATAACAATCGAATTTACACAAGTAAATTCCATATATTACTCCCTTTATTTTGGTGTTATTATTTATAAACTGCAAGATGGCTGAAGTTATAATAATAATAAATAATAATATAATTTATGTTCAACAAGTTTTCTATATATTCTATTGTTATCTCAAACACCTCACCCATTAAAGACTTTCCATCTCCAAAATCATTAGAATTATTTTAAAATATATAAATATTTTATATTATTAGCATTTTTTGAAAAAATATTAATGCATTTTTTAATATTTATAAATGTTTATGAAAATCATATCAACACATTGTTCACTTTAATAAATTTAAATATATAATGGTTTTTTTATATTAATATATGTCTAAATGTATCTAAAAGTTATATGTATTTTTTTTAGGTTGGAGAAGTGTAGATGTTTATCAATACAAAATTTTGTTATTTAATAGTCAAGTTTTATAGTTATTATAATGAAATAGTTTATCACAACAAATTTGATAAAATAAGTGAAATCTATATAATGAAGATTAATTTGTATTTAAGTTTTAGATCTTTTAATAACTAAATTTCTATTTAAATGAATAAAACAATCAAATGTAAGAAATAGAAAACATAATGAAACACAATGTAAGAAATAGAGAACATAATGAAACACACACATACATATCTACAATCAACACAATTATTTTCCCAGGAAATCCTTATGGGAGACAAGCAACCCTAAAAAGTAATGATGCTCTACTCCTTTTTCCCTAGGAAATCCTTATGGGAGAAAAACAACACTAAAATGTAAACATGCTCTACTCTCTCTTTTCTGGTATGGAAAATATGTAAGTACAAAGAAAGAGGTAATCTCTCTAGAGTTAGCTAAGAATTTTGGCGTGTAAGGTTGCTATAAAAACTTAACTTCATACATTTTTCTCTCTAACTTCACACTCCTAGTTGTATTTTCAACTATGGAAAAAAATACAATAACACAAAATGGAACTCTTATTCCTCCTAGTGGCCAAGTATTTAACATAGCATGATAGCCAACTAGGTGTAAGATTTGACTCCATCAACCATTAACGAGGTTTGTGATTTTAGACCTTTTAGAGTCTTGTTAAAATTCCACATGTAGCTAGCTTGCTATGCATGAGTAATGGGGCTAAAATGGCATTCTCTCGTACCATGGTGGTCAACATGATAGGTCAACTTACTAAAGGCATAAATTTTGAAAGAACTTCATTTGATGTTTTTCTTGCACCATTGGATATGTCTTTAAGTGTAGAACAATGGTCAAGATTTCGGCACAAGGGATACTCGTTTGACCCCAAGAAATGTCATTTAATACCTCAAAATGACTCTAAAAGGTTTTAGACCCCAATTCTCCACCCACCATTAAAATGACCCTACAAGTTGATTCTTTCAGTTTTTTCACTCTATAAGCATCAAAATATATGACAAATAATATAATTATCCAATCTAGATCATTATTTAATAATTTGTTAAAATTATGAGTAAGAAATATACATCATGGAATTTAAATAGTGTTAATTCATTGAACACCCTTGTACATTCCTTGTTGATACTTTGAAAGTAATACGTTTTGAAAAATAATTTGTTTATGGATTCTATTTTCCACATTCTCTCAGCCATATCAAAAACCTTCTTATAATATTTGAAACCATCTATACAACTTTTCATTTGTTTCAATAGGAATTAACATATTGAAATATTAATTGTATTTATGTCTTGTGTGCTAAGGAAGGGAGGTCGTGAACCTTATGGGAAGAGATCGTATTTGTTAAGTTAGGAGGGATACTTTTTATGAGATAGAATTAATTTAAAATGCTTCTTAAGATTATGTAACTTTCGAACCATAATTACAAATTTATTTATTTTTTTACTTATCATTTAGTTGCTAAAAGTTGAAGAATTTATGTTGGTAAATAATTAATTATGTCTATTTAAATCATTTACCATTTCTGGGTTTTTCGTTTTCGTGGTTTCATTCATAATTTCACTTTTTTGCACTGTCAATTTCAATTTTTCACACCACATGTGCACAGTCAAAGGACCTAAGGTCTTTCCCATACCAAAGTATGTTCTTAAACATGTTTTCTTGGTGATATGGGTGATTTAGAAATGATTTGGAGAGAGAAATTCCTCATTTAATACACAATATATTTGGTTCATGCCACTAAGCCAAGATTTTAAATTCAACTGACTTTTAAGATAACCAACTAAATCCTGCAAAAAAAGAATAAAAAAATTTATGTTAGGGTTGTGGATTTAGGCATTGAAACAACACACCATGATATTTCAAATTTAAAAATAATGGTTTGAGTCCTAGGTAGCTTAGAATCCTATCTAGAGGTTTGTTTTAAAAATAAGGATGCACTCCCATTGGATTCTCATGATTAGGTTGTAATAATGAGGCTCTCGCTCAAGAGTGGACCTTCCCAAAATCTTGTGACGTCTTGTCACAAACAAAACCATCAAACTGAAAAACACATCATGCAAGAAACATAGCTCGCTGACATATCATTTTTCTCCTTCAAAGAAAAAAATTCACATCATGTGAATATCTCCATGTACTCATCATTTGTAGAAGTGATGAGAAAGAGAAAGGAAACAGTAATGGGTCCAGATAAATGGGAGGATGTAAAACAAAAAGTTACAAAAGATGTGGCCAAGTCAATGTTTAATTTCAAGGAAGAGCCAAAAAGAAAAATGTAGAAGGTGCAATATTTCAAGCACCCAAATATAGCTCGCTATTTGTATGATAGGCACCTTGCGTCCTATGGAAGGATCCCATGGAACGACGAGGTTCCTGTTTATTTTGCACAAATGTTTTACGCAGAATTTTTTTTGGGTATGAAACCCAACTACAATGACCTTCCGTCAGAATTTTTTGGCTCGGGGAAAGGTCGATTATATGACCGTAAGGGTGCTAAGCGAGACGTGGAGTTGCCTCGCCCTGAGCCGCCATTGGTGATTCGACCTTTTTGGGTCGAAACTCTGCGGTCAAAGATGGATGTGACTTCTCAAATAAGTCGAGAAGCAAGGGATGTTATGATCGACAATGTTTACAGCGGATTGGGTGGAGTCGATGTTTGTTTAAATCGACAAAGAGCACGTGAAAATGCACGTGCCAATTTTGTGTCTTGTACAAATGAAGAGATTGACAACATGAATGTTAAAGATCTCTGAATATATGCAAAAAATTGTCACAATGGTTTGCAAGACCTAATTCTTCATGAGGAAGAGGGCAGCGGAACGGTATGTGTTAATGACCTTAGGGTTTGAAATTATTTTAACATACATATACATGTGTACTATTTGTAATAAATACATGTGTATGTACATGTATACATTTATTTGTATATACATTAATCTAACAAAAATGTATGATTATATGTTAAAAAACCATTTGCAATTCTCACACATGATGCATGACGAAAATGTTAATATCACGTTCGGGACCTCTGGTTCAAACAATGCAGATGGGTCTGACCATCAAGATATGTTGGCAAATGTTAGTGTTTTTTAAGTGATTTTAAAATAAATAATTGTGCACACATGTACATGTATGTATATATAATTTGATAAAATGTTTTAACAGATACCGATTCCATCCGATGTTTTTGGGATGGCGGTACCTTCTTATTCCTTGGGAGATGTACCTTCTACTTCCTTGGAAGATGAGCCACAAGTATGGACAATTTTTCACAAGTTTAAAATTTATGTTTAAAAGTTATATATATATAGATATTCCACCTCAAAAAGGTCCATTAAAAATTGAGATATATATATAGAGAGATCTATATTTTGAGTTATTTAAAATTTTTTTAATTTAGGTTCCTATAGAAGATTTCTTTAATCCGCGAACTCTAGCGACAGAGATAGGAACATCCACAACATTTGAACAAGTTGTCTTTAGTTTCTTTTTTTAATATTATTGAAAATAAGTTTATATATGTACACGTGCATTTTCATTTGAAAGTTATATATATATAACTGTACATGTATATTGTACAGTTTATCGCTGCAGATGTTCTTATGGGGGCAGAACTTGTTCATCAAATGGAGAGGGAACCTCATGAGGTATTGCATGATTTTTTTGTTATATTTTGTTTTTTACATGAAGTTCTAGATATATATATTCTCACTCATTTTTAAAACATCAAATTTTAATGTTCAAGTACATGTGCATTGTGTATGTAGGTTTCCCATGATGATTCACATGATAGGGCACGGATTGAGACCCTGATAGGAAAGATGCTAGATCCATCTCTATTTGACATTGATCACTTGACATCTTTTAATGTGACTAGATTACTTAACTCCCTATGAAAGATAACTGTACCTCCACCTGTAGTGCTATACCTCCCGCCATCTCCCATCTCGATGTGCATCTAGAGATCCTTCTCCTCCAAGCTACTGAATAATTCTTTGTTGTCAGTCATATGGAATGAAGCTCCATTATCTAGGTACTACACAAAAACCATCACCAATGACACCATGCATGCGATGAGAGTGAAATCCAACTCAAACTATGAAACAAATTCTTCACCTGGTCCTCCTCTTGAGGCCTTCTTGTTGGCATTATTTTGCGGACAATTTGTAGCATAGTGTCCAAGCTCATGACAGTGAAAACATTTTACCTTTGACAAGTCTCGCTTCTTGCCTGCCTTGTTGGACTCCGATTTGGAATGGGGCACATTATCTTTCCATTTATTCGCCTTTACAGCCAAGGCACAACTCTCCTCATCATCAGTATTTGATGAGGATCCATCTCTGGTGCTCCACCGAATCTCTTCTTGTACCAAGTTGAACCACAATCACTCCCACTATGGTAGATTATCCCTACCATTTATAGATTCCTAGTGGCTATGCCAGATCTTAGGAAGGCCTAGAAGTGCTAGGCTCACCAAATCTTCCTAAGCATCTGTTACCTCAACACTTCCAAAATCATCTCGACATTGAGTGAACTTCTTCAAGTATTTTTGGATTGTGTCACCCTTCTCCATCTTGATCTTTCTGAGCTTGTATTTCAGCGCCAACTTCCTGTGGTCATTGCTATTCTGAAATAGATATGTGAAGGCATTCAACATAGCATATGTAGTTTCCTTTCCATGGAGCTTTGAGACAATATGACCTCGAACTCCCTCTAACACGATCCTTCTCGCATTTGCTACATTCTTCTTCCATGCACTAAGAAGTTGAGCATCTATTGCTGCAGGCTGGGGAATATCATTCTTTATGTATTCCTTCAGTATGTTGTCCTCCAACACTGCCTCCATCCTATCCTTACATGCTATTTAATTTGAATTTCCCTCAAGGGCATATTTGAGTCTCAAGCCATTGAAAGACATCTTGATTTGTTGTTGGTCCTAAAGAATAAATCTGCAAATTCGATGTACCTGTTCAAAACAAACTCTGGTTCTTCTCTTCTATTGTGATTCCTGCTCCAATACCATGTATTTATTATCCAAAGGGATTCAATCTTATCTTGTAATGTTCTAAAAAAAAATATTGAATCTATGTACAAATTGCAGAAACCAATTACGATCGCACAATCACATAACAAGTAAGAGAAATAAATTATCAATCGCACAACACAAGATGTATTTGGGGAAAAAAACTACATAAAACCCCACTATATATATATATATATATATATATATATATATATATATATTGCATAAATTCAAGACCATGAAACAATACAATGTTATTTCCCCCATTAAGAAACCTCTGCACTATGCTAACTGTCTCACTCTGATCTAGGAAAAATCAATCAAATACTTAACCAATTCTCAACCTCTGTCTGACCAGCCTTGCTTATGCATCCTTGGAGGAATTGTGTCCCTATTAATAAGGAAATTCCCAAGAATTTATTGTGCAATTCCTTCAAGGCATCCTGATGACCTCATGCATAACCTGTACAGTTTTCTAATTATACAACCGATATTAATCTTCCCTTTAACCTCAATATCAACTAGGCCTTCCTTAGAACTGACATGCAACAACTATTTATAGTGAATTTGAATTATCATTTAACTGATTGATCACTACTTTTGAATTAAATTAAATTTAGTTCACTAGCTCATCTCTCAGTTAGAATTAGTTAAACTGATTGTAACTCAATTAATTGGGTTAACTAATTACAACTCATAAATAACTATAACTAGCCCCCTAAAATCTAGGAAGAACTCTACATGCCTCCAACTCAAATTATCTTCAAGCTAACTAAGTCTTCCCGAATAAGTTAGCACTTACAAGCTACTATGAGATGAAATTACAATTTCTCTTGCCAATTTAATTAAGGGAAAATTAAATCAGAAGCCCCCTTGGGGTACCATTTCAACACCTTTCTTTTTTTATCATAGAAATAAAATATTGAAGAATCTCAATTAATCTCTTACTTTCTTAAGTGTAATATCCTGAAGGGGAAATAGACAGTAATATAAAGTGATATAAATAAGATATAGAAAAGAAACAAACCATGACGTATACACAAGAAATAGAGAAAATGTTGAGCCATTACATTATACCTAAATAGAAATAAGTACAAGAGGTGATCGTAATGATGGCACCTCAACTTGCACCAAGCAAGTGTAGGAATACCGTAATATCAATGGAAATGTTACTTGCCTTCTACCACCTAGTCGCTGAAATATTGTCGTGCTACTGCCATCGCTGGAACAAAATGAGTCTTTGGGGCTGCCCCTACCTCTAAAATTCGATACTCGGAATCGACCTCTACTCAATACCCGAAAATCCCAGAGTGTTTCTCTAAAATGATCGACCCCCGAAAAATGCCTCCCCGAGGATCACGCCATCCTCCCAAGGGCTACGCTCGAAGCCGAATACTACCCTCCAAAGTATGGTCTCCCTCTCTATCAAATGTCTCCAATAGGCAAGGGCTGGCCCCTTGATCAATCCTCCTACCAACTTTCTCCAAAATAGCTCCAATCCGGGAGCTCTCCTAAGATGAACTATGTTCCCCTCTCTCAAGATCGCGTAGTCCCTCTAAGCTATGCTCCTCCACGAATGCAACCCCCACCCTCCCAAAAAATGGCCGACAGTACCTTCACCTCGAGCAAGCACTCGAAGTCTCCTGTGCATAAGGGTGGGATCTCCGCAAGGAGACACCTCGGTGTACTAAACGGTACCGCGTACAAGCTAAATGTACCACGTACTCCAAGTTGAAATGACAAGCTCAATATGCATAAACATGAATGATTAGATGAAGAGGTTTCCTCTCTTTTATCATGATGGGCCTCTCTCAACCCTAGGCCCCACCATCTCCTACGTGCCCCTTGGCCCACGCCGTCTCTCCTCTCAACTACGTGAGGTAGGCTCCCACGCCGCCCACGTGGTCTACGTCCTCCCTCTCCCTCGCGTCGTCCATCATTACCAGGCCTCGCCTTCCCCAAACATTTATGACTTTAGGAAATACTTATCCCAAGTGAGTTATTTATTTATTTCACCTCAGCTTTATTCATGTTCGACTATAATAAGTGAAAAATTTGGCCACTAATATTTCCAATTAGCTACTTCAATGGGAATATTGGCACGTCAGCAGTTGCTTGACCTGAAAACCGTAGTGATGGAGGCCAGATCTTCCTCACTTCCTATACCCTCATCCGAAAATTCTTCCACCTCACTAAGAATTCTCGCACCCGCCCGGGCTCAACCGTCTCTCCCTCGGGTATCAATAATGGCCTCCTACCGTAGCACCAAGTGTCCCTCATCATCCGTAGGTGGTTCTCTCCGTCACTATCACTGTTGTCCCAGCGCTTCTTCAGCACCAGAGACGAAAAGATGGCAGCAAGGTGAACTGCTACCCTGGGGGTTCTGTTCCGCGGGCACCCTCCGGGCCCAACTCGCGTATCACCTTGTAAGGCCCATAAACGGGCTTCGAGCTTCTCGGGCCCTCTCGCTCGCAGCAGACCGTCTGGGCATGGCCGCAAACATAGGTAGACTAAGTCCTCACCCCGCGGGGCCTGCCCTCCACCCGACCCCGCCCACATACAAACCTTCTCTCGCCGGGTTCTATGTTGTAGCCATGTTATCCTTGAGAGCTCCTGAGGATGTCCTCACTCTTGGATCCAATCCTTGGCTCTCGATCCTTGCCGGCACCAAACATCACATCAACAAAAGATAAGGCATGATAACCATATAATGCATAAACGAGACATGTCGATGGACATGTGATGTGTGTTGTTGTAGCAAACATTTCCCTAGGTGCAAACACTTTAGCCATGCTCTCTCGTTGCCCACCGACATAGTTACGCAAGTAGCCCTCCAACCACTTGTTAACTATCTCTCGGTCGCCTATCCGTCCGTGGGTGGTAACTAGTGCTCGCTGGTCAACTCCGTCCCCACCAACCGAAAAAGCCCCCGCCAAAAACCCGCCCATGAAGCAATTGCCCCTCGTCATTGACAATGGTCTTGGGAAGACCATGTAACCCGAAGATTTCCCCGAAGAATAGCGCCGCCAATTGCAAGGTTGTTGTATAATGTGCGGATATGGCGAAAAATGTGTATATTTCATTAGTCGATCAACGATGACGAATATACAAATTTTACCTTGCACCATGGGCAACCCCGAAGATGAAATCCATCAAGATACTCTCCCATTTCCTCCGGAATGGGAAGAGGCTACAACAAACCCGTTGGATGGCCCATCTCCTCTGGTTATACCGATAAACCCCATACTCCCCGACATACTCGAGTACGTCCTCCTCGAGGCCCTTCCATGAGAACCTCCCCCATGGAATTCCGTAGGGAGGCTCGGTAAACCTCAATGACCAAACACAACGTGAATCGTGAGAAGCTCGCACATCTTCTCTTGAGCCGAGAGTCACCGCCAGAATATCTTGTCCCTCTAGTAGATGATCTCATCCATCACCCTATATCCGTCATCGCTCACCTATCCATCCAAAACCTCGCAAGAAAACCTATCCTTGGAGCACTCCACCAATAGTCGAGCTCCTCCAATCTGCATCCAAACTCATCAGAGACAACGTGGTTGGTCTCGCATGAAAGTGCATCGCCCACCACGCACCTCTTTTCCCTTTGACATACTCGATGTCAAAGTCATAGGCTTGGATCTTGTTGACCCACTTCTCCGCCGCCTCCCCGTAGCCGCTCTAAGAAAAATCCGAGGCCGTTGTGGCCGCTCTCACCCTAAACCCGTTACCTGTGTACCGCCGGAATTTGGCCAACAGCGATGATGCCGCATCTCCTTGTCATATATGGCATACAACCGCTCATGTGGTAGGAGCTTCCGGCCTCTCAAAGCCATGTGGTGGCCTCTCGGCATCAACATCACATTTATCCCCTTGACAACGGCATCAGAACAAATGGGTCGCGTGAAGTCCGGTAATGTTAACGTGGACGGCCTGCTTCACACCCTTGAGCCTCACAAAGGCTCGCCGCGCCCGTGTCTATCCAATCGACTCTCTCCTTCTTCATTGTATCCGCAAGGGGTAAACAACAGAGAAACTTTGACGAACTTCCTGTAGTAGGTAGATACCCGCCAAAGTCCCGAAGTTTCGTCACGTTTCTGCCTCCGGCCAATCCCTAATGGCCCCGATCTTCTCCTTGTGGACCCTCACTCCGTCCACCCCTATGATGTGTCCCAAGTATACCATCTCCGTCAACCCAAACTTGCACTTAGAGAGCTTAGCATAAAATCAAGGTTCTCCAAAATACGTAGCATCGCCTATGTGTTGGAGATGCTCCTCCCATGTCCTCGTTTATATCAATATGTCATCAAAGAAGACCAACACACACTGTGTGGTCAGTAAAATGTGGTATTCATATGACCGGAAGGTGGTCGGTGCACTGTTGGCCCGAAGGTACCACCAAGAACTAAAAATGGCCATAGTAAATTCCCAAAGCGGCCCGGAATGTCCCGTTCCCTCACGCGAATCTAATGGTACCCGATCTCAAATCAATCTTTGAGAAGAACCAGGCTCCCTCTCAACTCATCCATCAACTCGTTGATCATGGAATAAAATTCGTTCTTCATGGTCTTTTTTGTTCAGTGGCCTTGTAATCAATGCACATCCTCAATGTGTTGTCCTTCTTCACTAACACTACCAAAGAAGCGAAAGGATTGTGCTAGGTCAAATATGTCCAAGAGCTAACAAGCCTTGTGGATAGCCCCGTCGATCTCGTTCCGATAGGCCTTGGGGTGCCCATAGTGGTGTGGTAAATGATGAAGTGCAGCATGCCTAGCTCATCTGTATGCTCAAATCCTCAACGTGTCCCGGTGGTATGTCCCCAAACACCGCGCATACCTATCAAGGATGGTCTCAGACACTTGGATGAACCGTCCGTTCGGTAGCCTCTACCTTTGATGCACACAAATTTACCGCCCACTCTATGTCTCCCTTCCGTGTCTACCTCCATCCAAAGGAGCCGAAACAAGCCTCGAGGTGGGTATGTGGCATGCCCCCGCATCTTCTCGTGCTTCCGTCTTCGTCATCCCACTCCATCTCCAGCGCCCCAAACTATGGTGACCTTCCCTAGAGTGATCAGCCACTATACTCCTAATACCACATTGGTATCTCGTATGCCAACCACGAAAAAGTGGTCAACATCGTGTAGGTGCCCATCGTCATCGCCGCCGCCGGGACATATCCGGCACACCTATAGTCCCATCTCCGGACCAACATCGAAAACCCATCGAAGCTCTCTCGTTTGTATTCCTCTCCGCTCTACCATTTGTGCATCGATGAAGTTGTGGGTTGCCCCACCGTCCACCCGCATTGATACCGCCGCCCCGCACGTACCTCGTACGCGCAACATGATACTTGCGAACTCCTCGCAATGCCGAAGGGTCCCTCCGTAGGTGCAAAGGCCGCACCTCCTCGGCTCGTGGTGAGGAATGATCTGGCCGCATGGTCGCTCTCGCCCCCACGCCATCATACTCATCTTCTTCCCCACCGCTCTCGTGAGAAGGACCTTGATATAATGTGCTTTTCCGGAAGAAGACATCCGTGTCCCGGTGCCCACGGCTTCGGGCGACAGAAACACAATTCCTTCTTCTTCAACTCCCTCCCCGGCATCATCATCCAATGTCCTCTACCTTGATTCCCCCTTGGAGGCGAATCCTCACATCCTTCCCCTTAGGTCAGAAGGCTCGTCTCTAGGGGTAAGGCGTCCCGGTCCCGGGTAAGGCATCTGCAAGTCCGTTTTACCAACTGCCATGGAGTGTGGTCGGCCTAGTGATCCGACCAATCCCCAAGCGGCTCGTTAGCCCATCAATGAACATGTAGATCATCCGTGCCATGGATAGATCCGGTACCATCACCGAGAGTCTCGTAACCGAGATGTATGTATCCGAGCTCCCACCATTGTCTCCATTGCACGAACAGTGCTCCTCCGAATCCTCCATCAAATCTTCATCAACCTCCAGGTGAACTCGGCATAAGCTGCCGCCGTCGAGTGCCCAAGTGTAACCGTCCCGTGGAACCACCAATCTTGGGCCTCGCCATCCGTGATGCGCGCCGCCACCTTGATGGCCTCCGTCTCCACCATCTGGTTGTTTTAGTATATGTCTAGCTTCTCCACCCAAGCCTTTACGAAATGTCTGATGAACCATCAAACATAGGCAAATGGAACCCGGCCGCACGACGCCGAGGGTCTCCGTCGTACGCTGCCTGCAGGCCCCTATGATGGTCACGGTTCCGCCGTCCCGCTAAGCTGACAAAA
Source organism: Pinus albicaulis (assembly GCA_034641835.2). Lineage (NCBI taxonomy): Eukaryota > Viridiplantae > Streptophyta > Pinopsida > Pinales > Pinaceae > Pinus > Pinus albicaulis. The sequence goes on along the minus strand of JAXQQM020066815.1, from coordinate 44,425 downwards.
TCATGAAATGAAAGGGAATCCCAAACTTCGCTTGCATGCCCGGTGCTCAAAGAAAGTAATCACCCAGGCTGTGTAGTTCCCCGCTCCTGCCCCCGTGTCTCAGCCTGTAAAAGTGGGCATAGTGGAACTGTGGTAGTGGTGCACAGAGATGCCGCGCTCAGTGGCATCATGCTCCAAAGAAATGGTGGGATGTGCCCGATCCCTCACCAATCCGGAAACCCCTTGGGGTTTCACGCTAGCCTCTACAAAGCGTTGAATCTTTGTCCCATCACCTCAATTTGCCTTGACAAACTCGTACCGACTTGAGAGCATTTCCTCAAACTTCTTCACGTCACTATCATCGCCATCGGTTCTCTTGCTCGCGTCGACTACTAGAACACAAGCCACCCTCCGAGACGTAACCCACGCTCCTCGGGTCACGCAGATTTCCTACCTCTCAGAGAAAATATACTCGCTTTCCTTCCGTTGTCATAGACAACTCGCTCCACAAAATAGAAATGCAATTAGTGAGCTCGATACCACTATAATATCCCGAAGGGGAAATAGACAAGAATACAAAGCATACAACAAGATATATAAAAGGAAGAGGCACATGAAGCAGACACACAAAGTGAGAAATGCCGAGCCATTCTATTATACCGAGAAATAGAAATAAGCACAAGAGGTGATCGTAATGATGGTACCTCAACTTGCACCAGCAGCAGAATACTCTCGAATATCAATGGAAATGGTTGCTCTCTTACCTAACTCCAAGTCGCTCGAAATACCGTCGTGTTGCTCACTGCTAGAACAAAGGAGTTCTGGGGTCGCTCCCCTACTTGGAAAATTTTGATACTCGGTATCGGCCTCTACTCACAATACCCGCAAAAGCCCAGAGAGTGTTTCTCGAAATGATCGACCCCCGAAAATGCCTCCTTGAGGATCTACGCTATCCTCCTAAGGGCCACGCCTCGGTGCCGAATACTACCCTCCAAAGTATGGCCCTCTCTCGTCAAATGTCTCCAATAGGCAAGGGTCGTCTTCGATCGATCCTCCGGCTCGAATCCTCCAAATACCCAACTGGGAGCTCTCCCAAGATGAACCGCGTTCCCCTCTTCTCAAGACCGCGTGTTCCTCTAAGCTCGCTCCTCCACGAATGCAACCCAATCCTCCCGCAAAAATGTTGATAGAATACCTACCCGAGCAAGCACTCAAGTCTCTCGTGATGAGTGGTGGGGATTCCGCTCTTAGACACCCTAGTGTACTAAACAAGATCGCGTACAAGCTAAACAACCAGTTGTGCTCCAAGTCGAAATGAAGTTTAATATGCATAAACATGAATGATAAAATGAAGAGGCTCTCCTCCCTTTACGATGGCCTCTCTCAACCCTAGGCTCTACCATCTCCGCACAGATCCCTTGGCCCACGCTCGCTTCTTCTTCTTCTCAATCGCGTGAGGTAGGCCTCACGCCGCCCACGGGTCTACGTCCTCCTCTCCCTCGTGACGAATCACTTACTACCAGGCCCCACTTCCTCAAATACGATGTGGACTTAGGAAATACTTTATCCTAAGTGAGTTATTTAATATTTCATCACTATTCATATGCTTCGACTATAATAAGGCAAAAATTGGTCAAAAATTAATATTTCCAATTAGCTATTGTTAATTGGGAATATTACATTAAGATCCAATAAACCATATCGACCAGAGCATCATCATTTTTTAATATTATTAAAATATTTTTCAAACATATAATTAGACCATAATTAAAAAGTTTTATTATAGACTTTGCACAATATAAAACTTACTTTACCATACCTCTAACATAATAATAATAATAAAATCAACTTACAAATTCTAGTTTTCTAACTTAAGTCATTTAATGTGGAAATGACTCATCGAAAACATCTTATTCTCTAAATTTAACTTAGAGAAATGCTAAATCTCCTTCAATGTCGACACATGTTTATTTGGTGGCCTCACCAAGATGAACTGACTATGGAGTTAGGTCGAGATCATGAATGCCATATCACATTCAATGCTGCTACATAACCAATGTAGGTTGTTATTAGGTGATTGGCATTATCTAGGTGTGGGGGTATGCGTTGAAAGTTATTTTTGGAATTTTTTTTAATTTTACTTTGTTTTTCTAGTGAATACATTTTTTAAGTGTGTTTAATTATATGTTTGTAAAGAGTGTATAAATAGTGGGAAAACTTATTATGATTTAGTTGTCAAAATCAATAATAAGACAAATTCACATCAAGTTACATTCAGAATGCAGTTAGATTTCATCACCATGTCACCCAAATTGTGGTTCTTAAAGGAGTAGGCTTTCACTCCCGAGAGATGTCCCTAGGTCTCTGGGCCTATTTCTTGATGTACTTAGCTAAGGAAACAATTTTAAGACATACTTCCGCCCATACAATATATATATATATATATATATATATATATATATATATATATATATATATTCAAAAATAATATTATGTTATCAAATTCAATTCACAGGTATCATATTTTAAAATTATTTATATAAACAAAAATATATACACATATTTTTATTATAACAAAATATAATTCTTTCATTTATTCATTAATCCGTGTTAAAGTAAATATTATAACAATAAATTTTTCATTCTCATAATTTGCTAATTTAAATAATTAACCAATACAAATAAATAAATCCATGTTAAAGTAATATTGCAACAATATTTTTTTTCATTTATTCATTATTAATTTAACTTTAACTAATACAAATTATTATAATATTTAATATAATTTGTATTTTCATTATAAAGAAATATTTAAAAATTTTATTTTAGTGTAATATTTTTATAATACCTTTATATGTAATATAAAACGTTTAAGTAAAAAAACATTTAAATAATTTAACATGTAAATTTTTTCAAGAAAGACTTGGCTAATGAATGAATGAATGATATTTTTAACGTTCACAAGACTAAAAATATTATGGACCTCAACTTCCCCTTTTTTTGCCTTCGTAATTCAATCCATTTTTTCATTTAAATTGATGATGAGTCGACCCAACTTTGGTAACAGCTTCCCTCACCGAAAAGGCAATGCCATGGAATTGATGCTAACATGTTTAACTGCTCCAGACATTCTCCTTTAAAGTGCTATCTGCATGAAATGTTTTTCTCCGATTCCACCGCCTCTCAAAAGTATACTCTTTCTTCCCAAACTTCTTTAGGTCTCTTCCACCATCGTCTTTCACACCAAAGTTGATGTGAGTTAGCTAATGTAATTCTATCACGAAGAAACATTTAAGGCTTGTTTACAAAGAAACATTTAATATGTAAACTTTTCAAGAAGGGGACTAGGTGCACAGAGTAGTTTATCAAACTAATCACAAAGGTGTTTATTATAGTTAAAATGGAAGGCCAAAGAAGGGTTAGGAAACACTCAAGTATGTGTAGTAATTATCATGAATTAAAAAGTCTATATAAAACCCTATGTATTTAAGTGTATAAGCACACACCATTATATTAAAATTATAGAATGCACATTCTATAAAAGTCTATGTAGTTTTGAAGAAAATAACTACACAACATTATGTTGTCCATCTTTTTAATTAGTTTAAGTTTCACAAATGTATTTTAAAGTAAGGAGTTAGGGAGAAAACAGTAAAGGTATTATGATGAAGAGTTGAATCCCTCTTATAAACATCAACAAAAAAGTTACAGAGACCATTATTTCTCGGAGAGTTGTGCACGTGGCTCAATTAAGGACTAATTTGCATCAACTTTGTTGTGAGGCCTTTCAGCATATTTATACCGTAGGAATTTTCAAAGACAACATGGAAAGTTATATAGATATTTTTGACAACTAGCTCTTGGTATATTCTATTCAACAAGGGCTTTGTCTAGAAGTCGGGAAAGTTTATTGTGAAACTTCATAGGAAAATGGTGGAATACAAGAGCCGTATAGACAAGCAATTTGTCCCATAGACTATCTTTAGCCTAGTGAACATTAAAATAACTTCTTTTTCTTCAAAGAGTCTTAGTATTCTCCTCTAACTTTGTCAATGGTTACAAAGATTTAACTAAATTGTAGCGTGCTAATTATTATTATAATTATGTGTTATATTTTTACTTAATAATTATGTGATATTATTATTATTTTTAATTTTACTTGTTTACATTTCAAAAAATACATCTAAAAACTTTATAAAATGATAATTATTATTAATGACAATAATACAAATGGACTTTCGTTTCTATTTGGCCCTCCTGAGTCCGAACATCACAATTTTAAAAACTATTAATTCGTCAAAATAATGGTAATAGAAGTGAAATGTCATCCTCGAAGACAATAACGCACTCTGTTACTTACTGAGATTAAATGAGGTAGCCAAATGTTGTGTAGTTCTGTTTCCTTCACCGAATATAATCATTAAAATTTAGAATGGAAGTCGATGAAATGGCTTCTTCCACCGCCGAAATACAATAATAAATTACTAAATGACTCTCCACAGTCATTTTTACATTTCTTCCGCTGAAGTACCCTCGTAATCACGACAGACCTAGTCATTTTTTACATTTCTTTTTCGTAAAAGTTCTACAAGGTTTTTTAATAATTGGAAAATGAGATAAAAGCTGAGGGACGCGGAGGAAACACTTTGGTTTGGTGATGCAAGTTCTAAAATCCTTTTTTATGTTGCTCAGGGTGTAAGCGTATCACGTTCACATTTCAAGTGTAATTTTTTCAGAATTGGCATCAGGCACTACCCAAAAACCTGTCCATAACAACATATATGGCTGCAACTAGAAAGATTACAAATTACTTACTAGTACTGAAGATTTGTCCAAACTACTGCATGAGGGGGCTATCCGAGTGCCAATTGTCCTATGCTGGATCAGACTGGAGCTCTATCTCGAAGACGAAAAACAAGGCTATTGGGGAATGGTTGACCTTGCCCGTAAAGTAAGCAAACCAAGCTAATCCTATCAATTGGTTGTTCAAATCACCTAACAATCTCAAATTGACTGTACAAAATGTTAAGATGACAGTTTTGGATTATCAAGGAAGAAAAAAACGCGCTATTGTATTGGAACAGTTCATATAACATAATTACATAATACATCTTGGCACATTCGTAGAAGAATAGTTATGACTGGGTTATACGCTTATTTCCAACGAAGTCGTAAAACAAAACCATCAGAATAGACTATTGATAAAAAAGATAGATATGGTTCAAATACATATCCAATGAAGATCATGATAACATCAGCAATATAAATATAGTCCTCCATCCACCAAGGAAGAGAGTAAAGTAGATAACAAAATGGATGAGTCCATATTTAAGACCATACATATTTAATATAAGGCAGAAGACATCAAACAAAAAGAAATAAACTTGTCCGCCAATGTAAAAATTAAACATTAGCGTCCGCCAATGTAAACAGATTAGCCACTTCCTATGAAAAAAGCAAGAAAAACGTAGAAAACACAAAATAATGATCCAAAGATGTATGGAAAATAATCCTTCACAAACATTGTACATTATTGGATCCATATGCTAGATTAGTGAAATCAAGCTCGCTTGATTAAGTCATAGGTAACCGGCTCGCTTGAAAATTGTCCCTGTGCTCGCTGACAAGAAGTTATGGTAGCGATAAGAAAAAGAGGCCACTTGTTTAGAGTCTTTGAAGTGAAGAACCGTGACGGACCCAAAATGGAACTTTCAAATTTCCGGCCTTGGATAAACTATAGGCTCGCATATCATGCTCCTGCAATATGGTTCCACCAAAATCCCGAAATTTGGATAGGATAGTATAGAGTACAATCAATTCATCCATTTAAGTGTTGTCCCCGTAGCTTACACTTGCCGTAAATCCCATTGATAATGAGCTTGGAATCACCATATACATGAATACAAGATAGTTCAAGATGGTAAAGTTACCATGATTCCGCTCCATAATGCCATGAGCTCAGCTCATTGTTTGTCCCATGTCCACCGTTCCCGTAAATATGATACCAATCCATAGCAAACATAGTTTAACCGATGTCCCACACCCACATATACTTCCTTTCCGAACTCCATCAAAATATATTGTAGGAAAAACGATTTTGTGTGACTGCCCCCGAACAAAGAGGTCAAGAAACTTTAGACATTCACATAGTGATATCCCCCATCCAACGCAAAATGTTCATGAATCCTTGTGATATCAAAAGAAACATCTTGAAAGATCACTTATCCGAGCTCTATAATTCCCAAACAACATATAGAATAGCAAAGATTTGAACGAGCCTTTTGTGGCCGCCCAGTTCTGAAAAGTCTGCTCACAACATTGGTCTCCACCCAAAGATCCATAAGTGGAGTAAATAGCCTCCATACCTTTTGTGACATATCGCATTTGATGGTGTGACCAACAGTTTCATTATTTTTATGGCAGAATGAGCATCTACCGGGTCCCGCATTTAGTGAGAACCTCCCATGTGAGGATTTTCCCTACAGCTAACATCAAATAGCTTACCCTGCGTACTGGTCAATTTTTTTTAGAAATGGTTCTTTTCTGGGCATTATGTGTTTTTAACTCTAACTTAATTTTTTTTGAAGAGTTCCAGTGTTTTAAGGTTTTTTGAGATAGGAATTTTTTTATATTCTCATATTCCAGTTAAAAAGTAAACAGTTTTGAATTAATTAAACATCATAATCTAACTAATAAACACAAAAATGACATTTTTCTGCGCCTTTTACTTTAATTTTACTCCAACTCCTGTAGATTTTTTTAACAATCAAATTAAAGTGGTTTAATCTAAAAAAAATCTTAAATATTTTTCAAAACTTAAAAATTCATTTATACATTCACAAACAAACTTTAAATAAAAAATAATCACAACTTCCAGAATTGTATTGCCCAATTCCAAAATTAATTAAACTTTAATCAAACACTTAAAGAGTACAGTCTGGGTGAAATTCATGTCAAGCAAGATGAATGATAAACATTGCGCTGCTAATTGTTATATCCAATTCCAAAGCTATCATCTTTAATCCGAATCTACTAAAGGAGCAGTCTTACCACTGAGGTGTCTTTTTTCTTGGATCGTTAGTTGCAGTTATATGTATTGAATATAATTTAAAAACTTTTCAATTTCACCTGCACTGGAAATATATACAGATATATGCTTTCACCGCAGTGGTGGTACCAACATTAGCAACATTAACTGCCATTTCTCCTTTTATTTTATTTATTTATTTTTTAAATGAGTGAGCATTTATGGTTGGAGTATGTCCAATTCATTCAAGTCTGTTGCAGCTTTTTGAGGTGATGAAGTCATTATGAAACCACAAGATGGTGTACAACCGGAACCTATGAAGTGAAAAGGGAATAGGTATGTAACTACCGTATTGAATATTGAAAATTTGATAGTAGCTAAGTAAAAGGGCAAAGAAGATATGACAAACGAAATTTTTCATGATAGCAAAGATGACCTTTTAATTTATCAAGTAAATGCTAGCAAAGAGCATGTAGAGATGTCAACACGATAACGGATGTTATCGAGCCATTGGTAGATGCTAGGTCCAAATATGAGAAGGAATTTAAAATTATAATTTTCTCAAATAGTCCAAAATATACAAAGAGAAAGAATGGATATCAAATGCACAATATTAATGAATTGAGAATTTTGCAAGTATTGAAAGATCAAATAAATGGTATCTAAGTTATGTAAGAGATTTGATATTCTTGAGATCAAGCCAAATGTCATCCTGCTTCCAAGAACAAAGTACTCTAAGAACACCCTCGGCATTTTTGGAGCGTAATAGAGAAATGCATATAAATTTTTGGATATTCTTCCAAATCAAATCAATGGTCAATGTAACACTCTCTATTCCTTTTCCATGGTCAATGTAACACTTCTCTTCTCGTTCCTTTTCCCCCGAAAACTAAGTATGCATTCAAAATAGTTACTATTACGTTTATTGTATTCTAATATAAGTTTGCTAGAAAAGAGAGGGCTTGCCAACAAAGACAAAAACATGAATGTAACCGTTACTAATATTGTGAGAGAGATTCTAATATAAGTCTCAGAAAAGAGAGGGTTTGCCAACAAAGACAAAAACATGAATGTAACCGTACACAATGTCATTTTGGCCACTCTGCTACCAAAAATCGTAGGAAAGAGATTAATATTCACAAGTGTCGGTGAAATTGAAAAGCTTTTTAAAGAAGGTACGAAATCCGTTAACCTACAAAACCTATATAGGTAGAAATCAGACTAATTCTCAGGATTAACTTATTGGAGATTTGCAAATTGTCATGCAATATTCCCAAAGAATCAAAGGCATCTCTTGTTCAATGAAATCACGATATGAATATCCTTATATGTGATAGACGGTGAGTGATTCATTGAGAATTCTTGCACTACAAGTATATGCTAAAGCGTTACGAAAGCGAAAACTAAAGCATGCATTTAGAGGTGAAGAATTTATAGAAGAAAAGCTTCCTCACCGAGGAACTTTAAATCGTAGGCTAAAGGAAGCATTACCGGCGACGGATGGGATTATTGGAAACTCAGTAATTTGAACAACCAAATGACAGGGATTAAAGAATTTTTGGTTTGGTTTGCCTCGCTTTTTTGGTGAAGGTCAACCATTCCGGCCAGCCATTTTTGTAACTTCCAGACAAAGCTCCAAATTCGATCCTCGCATAGGACAATGGCACCTTATCACCTCTCATAGTCAATAAATCTCGATTTGAATCCAACTAAATCTAAATATAATTGGAATTTGCAATTTGAATTTTAGTGTTTGTAAATTGCAATCAATTTTTTTGCTGTGAGAGGCCAATACTTTTAATTATTAGTATATTTTTCATGATTTAAAATAAAATCGTCTAGTAAAAATGGAAATCTTCTTCGCTATGATTTATACACATATTTCCTCTTATTATTTTTTTTCATAAAAAATACCTGTTTATATTGAGTACTAGAACAGAACGGATAATTCATTACGAACCACAGTTAGTATTTCATCATAATCAGCAAAAGACTGTCTTGTCGTAGCCACTGCAGAGTCTTACACAGTTCTAAACATGACATGCCAGCAATCAACAGGAAATGACATACAATGCAATTACATAATCTCCACGCCCAAAGACGGGACAAAATGGCAGCGTCCCGCCGGTGCTGTAGCAAGATCAAAAAGACACCACAAGGAACCTGTAGCTCCTGTATCACATTGGTATCGAAAACAGAAAGAAAAACTACAAAGCTGCCACAAAAGCTTAGATGATAGGCACAGATCCTTCGGCCTGAAGACCCTGAGAATTGAAAAGCTGATGGCCCATTCACCAAATTCATCCTGTAGCCCCTGTTTTGACAACTCATCAGCTGTGTTGTCCTGTAGCCCCTGTTTTGACAACTCATCAGCTGTGTTGTTCTTTTCACGATAAATATGCTTGTAAGTAATATCTGCATAAAAAGTTCTAAGAGCGTCAGATTCTGCAAGGCCAGTGTGACAGAGAATCCAAATTAATATTCAGTTTGTGATTTAGATGGTCAATCAAGACCTTGAATCCCCCACAATCCAAATATAGTCTCTCAGCCAGAAAAAGCCCACCACATTAAACTCTACAGAGCTATAATTTCTGATTTCATGTTTGTCCTGACTCCCCCATTCCAGTGCAATTTATAATGACACCGGAGATAAGCACAGCCATACCCCACACCCGCAGATAGTCTCCTGAGCTGCACCATCAAAGTATCCTACCGGATATTGATATTGAAAGGAAGGAGTTCTTTTGACATGTCTTTGGTGGCCTTATCCTTCTGTTTTATGCATACCCAGTCCCTGTGTATTTGATTTGCAATTTCATCCGGGAAGCATGTTAGCCTCAAAATGAGCTTATTTCTCCCACATTACAGATACCAATGTAACAGAATAGGATAGCCATCTGCCTCTGGGCTAAGTAACTTCACTACAGACACATTCTCCGTGCCTCCAAATAAAGGAAATCTTCTTATGTTCAAACAGTCACTCAGAATTTTAGCCTCCTGAGCAAAATGGGCAAGAATAGAACAGATGCTCGTTGTCTTCCTCATGTGCAGCACAGGAGACAAAGTCCTGGCCCATACCATCCTCTCCGGTTGCAAATTCCCCTCCAAGTCAGATTTTTGTCGTTTTTACCAGCCATAGTAGAATGACTATTTTAACCGGGACATCAACCTTCCAGAAAGGCCCAAACCAGCAGTCATGAACCAGTTCCTGATTTTGTTCTATAAGAGCAGTGCATATCTCCTTAACTCTCGGGCCTTTATCATAGGTGGTTCTTCCCATCTAAGGCAATCCCCATCTCCCATCCGACAAATACCCCTGTCTTCTCATCATGTTTAAATGTGGAGTCCATAAATCTCCTAAGTTATCTTTGAGTCCCAGATTTGCCTTTTCCTTCCATTTTGGAATTTCTCCAATCCAGTCCATAATAATTTGACTTAGATAAAGATTCCTTTTTGATTTAGAAAATGCTTCATGTCTTCCGTAATCTGTAAATTTTCCCATACCCATAATATTTTTGCTCCCAAGACAAGTTTTGGGTAAGTTGCCCTTGAAATTAAATTCTGGGTAAATTACACTGGAAAGGTGAATGTGATAAGGTTACAACCCGAGCAACATAAGAAAGGATTTTAGGACTTGCATCACTGAACCAATTAAAGATGACTGTCACCAAATGACGTAAATGATCATTTTAAGCAACAAATTAAACTTATAATTGCACTATCTGCATACCAAGTTGAAGTTGCTGAATCTATGAAAGATAAAAGAAAAAGGTAAATAAAAAATAGTTATAAATTCCGAACAAAAATTTAATAAAATTAGCTTAAAAAATGACTCGATCGTTTATGGTGTCACACCCACAAGAGTTGAGTTTTTTATCATAAAACTACACAAATCTTTGACTACATATATAAATTCGGCCTAACAAACTATTTAACACTCCAATGGCGTAGAATTCATAAATCAAAATTGTGATTTCGTAACCTCACAAGAGAATTCATAAATCTAAATTGTGATTTCGTAATCCTCGATTCGGGCAATATTTCTTCACGCATTAAATATTCAAAGCCGGATATCGTTAGTTGCTCGCTTAAATGACCTCGTGGTTTTCGCAAGAAAACTGATGCCAGACTCACCCTTGCGCTTTCATGGCAAACTCGGGGGCCTTAATAGCTCGATTACGCCTACCTTATTTATCCGCGAGATTGTCGGTCCCCAATTCCAATCGTGAAGGCCACGCTTCTCCGTGCTAAATCGACAAGATGAACCCATAAAAATGTAATTTTCTCTCTCCCAAAGAAGAACAGATATGAGTAAGGTTGAAGTTTGCAGTTTCAAATGCATAGGATTTTCTCAATTACCAAATTAATTACAATATATTAATTTTGAAGAACAAAATCAATATTTGAATCCAACTAAATTTGGAAGTTATTAATTACACCTAGCTTTCTGCAGAGCTAAGGGGAGCCTCTACGGGGAGGCACTACAGAGGGGAGCGGGGCTCACCAAATTCGAGACAGTAACCCCGATGCCGCGGGAGGCGGGGCATTGGCCGAAAGGTCCCATCATCATCGGAGGGAGTTGCTGCACAGTAGCCTCCTCCAAAATTAATTCCATTATTGTAATATATACAAATTCAACATCGTTTCGGGTCTTCAATTATTCGGAAGGCCATTGCAAAGTCTACTTCATCGATTCAACAAGGTTTGATTTGGCACATCGGATCGAGATCTAAGGTTCGATTGGGTACAAACATTCTTGGTTCGGCGGTGCTGCGGCACTCCCTCAAACTGCCACAAAACATCATCCAACATCTGCCCAAGCGTATATCTTTATCTATCACAAAGCTCTCTTACCTCATCGACTACTTGGGCCGGGTCAAACCTCGGCTACTCCGCACAGATCTCTTCATATGCCCATTGATGGCCATCCTATCTCGGAACTGCTCACTGTAGCCTTACAGCTCTGACACATTCGGCTCACCAATGATGACGACCTATCAGGGCTCTCTCACCCAAAGGGTAAATGTTCCCCAAAAGCATGTCCAACATCTCTTCCTCAATGACCTATCATGAAAGGTTTATGACGCACCTGGCCACACAGCACCGGGCTGCTCTCTTACTCCGGCACGACAAATCTATATTAGCGGCTTGACCGCGTGGTGGCAGCGTCGCTACGAGTTGCCAATTTCAGAACCACCTCGAGCATCGCCTAGGGATCCTGACCGCCTAATCGTTTCACCTTTCCGATGGGGTGCTCCGGCCTAGGACCACATTTGTTCTACCACTGCTCTCTTACTCATCGACTCATACCCGATGCCGATCACCCCACCCTCCGAAGGGAAATCATCCTTAAGTTATTGATCACTCTTACTCCATAGGCATATTTTCATGGCGATCAAACAATCATGGGTGTGGGGTGGGGTTGCGGTATTTCATTTATCTCGTACTCATTTCTTTCATCTTAAGATGGGTTTAGACCCAGACTAATAATTTCGCTCGAACTCCCTCACCTTCGGCTACTTCTACTATTTGCCGTTGAACAAGGATGCAACAGACAGACATTTGGGGACTCACAAATTGTCATTAATCGGTTCAATTCACAATCACAAAGGCTATTCACACACACTTGTTACACATTGGAGGAGGTGCATCTACCGAAATCATGTTTTCGACATTATCTTTGTCAATCACATTGACAGCAGTAGGAACCAAGCAGGCGATGTGACAAACTTTCCAAAGAAGCATCAAAGTTAGATTGGGGCAAATGGCTTATTATGGAGCATGATGGGGCATGTGTGTTCCAATTTTATCATCAACCTTTCATAAACATGACATACAAGATATGGGAGCAATTACCCCATGACTCGCAATTTTGTTTCATTATCATTTTTGGAGATCTATATTTTGTCACGCCGAGAGTACACTATCTCTCAAGATTATTTATATCGTCGCGCCACATTGTACATATATGTGATTAGATTTAGTTTTTCTCTCACATTAGCTAAATATCTACTTACTATTTATTCTCTTCGGGAGATGTATAGAACCATGGACATTACCGGTTTTTATCCGTAAAATGTACATGTAATTACATATTAATGAAAATTGGGACTTTTTCCAAAAAATAATATATATATATAAAATAAATTAATTCATAGAAAAATATTAATTAATAATTTATATAAAAAAATTGATAATCACAAATTCAAAAAAATATGAAAATATTATGAATTCTTAAAAAATAAATAATATGCTTTTTATATATATATATATATATATATATATATATATATATATATATATATATATATATATATATATTAAAAATAAATAATAATATATTTAAAATAATAAAATTAATTTATCTTAAAAATAGAAAAATGTCATACAAGTCATATCCTTAATAAGTTAGATGATTCGGGGGACATTATTAAATTCAATTTTAAATTTGTGTCAGATTATTATTTAATTTTTTTAATAAGATACATTAATATATAGAAAAATTTAATACATTTAAATTTATGTTTTGTCAAATTAATTAAAAATAAATATGTTTTATTCTATTTATTTCATGTCAATTCTCATTTCTACCTATGTTTTTATGTTTATTAAATTTTTTTATATGACCATTTAATTACATATCATTTTTGAGATTTATTCATCTACATCATTTCATGAAGGTAGTAGGAAAAAAATATCAAATAAGGAAACTTAATCACATAGCGTCAATCATCACTTCTCCGGGCTTGCACGTAACTCAGACTTCCAGAGGTCACCCATCCTAACTCTTAACCGTGGAGTTTTTCCCCACAATCAAGCCCACTTAGCTTGCTACCCCATTTGGAAAACCTTAGCAAGTATCAGGCCTCATGAACCATTCAAGTAGAACCCTCGTATTTTAAGTATGAGGGGTTTTCCAAAGGTATTGTATTAGATATCATTTTTTTGATTCCAGACCGCCTTAAGTAAGTCATCCTTAGGCAAATTAACATAGATTTATTTTATTTTTATATAATAATGATGCTTGATTTTTCCGAAATTTTAGATTTTTTTAAAATTCTAATTTCAATTATCAAAATCATCAATAATAACATTTACAAGATAATTATGAATAATAAAATTTACAAAAATATATTTAAAAATAATTTAATTAAACTCTTTTATATAATTATAATTAAACAAAAATAATAATATTAAAAAATTATATTAAATAGTGTTGAAATAATTATAATAAAATTAATTTAAAAAATTTTAAAATGATAAAACTTAACTCCATTCCATAATGTATAAAAACTCTGATTATGAATATAATAGCTTTAAACCAATGCTATCGAGGAGATATATGGCCAAGGCAAGCACAAGGATTCTTTTAAAAATAATTAACCAGTCTATATTTTGATATGTGATTCCATCACAATGATCATGCACGATTAAAGTATAAGTAATATTACCTTTTTATTCATAACTCCAGCACAAATATTCGATGTGGTTTAAATATCGTTGGTTTAGGGCAAAATAGGAAACAATAAAAGAGATAGAGGTGGCAGCAGTGTAGAAATCGTTGAGTTGAATTTTACTAAATGTCCATGAGTCGTTGATTCATTTGACCAAGTGGCATTCAAGGGTAAGTATCTATTTCTATCATAATTTTTTTCCCAATTTTTTTCTCATAGGTTAATTCAATAAATTTTCATAATATTGTTTTAGCTTGTAGGAGGCAAAGAGAGAAAGCAATGATAGAGAGGAAGTTCCCGAACAATAGCACATGGGAAATTCAGCAGCTGGTATTTATTTTTATTTTGATAGTTGAAATAAAATTGCCAATACTAGTATCATTCCTTTTATTAGTTGGTGCAATTTATACTGCAATGATGTCAGATCATCTAATTTCTTCTGCTGCTTTTTGTACTCTCATATTTTTCTGCAAATCTAGAATAGTATTATGTCTCTTTCTACTTGATGGGTAACCGGTGATTGAACTTGAAATCTATTTCTCTCTAAAAACCATCCTCCTTATTCATTAAATTTTTTTATTTTTTATTTTATTTATTTATCTTTGTGTTATTCATTTTGTTACTTTATGTATATATATACATACAATGTATATATGTAGTGTCTGTTTATTTATTTTATTCGATGTGTATGATAGGACCAATGTATAATCTATGTTCAACGCAGTAAAAGTTAAAATAGTTATTTATTTCATCTCAAATGCAAATATTGAATGGTCAGTGACCATGTGTTCAATCAATCAGAGTTTAGTGCTAGAGAAAATTTTTTCCTAGGAATTGTCCCTTAAATGGGTGGATTTTATTTTTAAGGGTCCCCACTCAAATATCGCGAGTATTGAACCTTAGTTGCTTTACAAATGAACACCATAAGCAATCGTGCTAGTGGGATTTGAAAAATAATTAATTCTATGTTGTTTGCATATAGTATTTACCCGGTTATTGAAAAATTAATCCTCACTTGTAATCAATAATGATGGTTTTAATTTATATTAATATATAGCATTGTATGGTCTCATGAATGGGATGCATACATTAAATCTTGTTGCACATTGAGTTGGACAATGTTGAGGAGCAATGGGATATGAAGATGGGAATATTGTACCAACTAAATATTATTTATGTAAAGATCAAGAAAAATGAGTAATATATATCAAACTATTCTTACTTTATGGTATGGGAACTTTGAATTACAAAATATATTTGATATTGAGTGTTACCGTAATCGATTGAATTTTTATGTTTCTTCCTATCTCTCGTAAATAATGGGCTAGAAAGATATAAGGTCCTAATGTGGGTTGGATTTGGGAACTTGTAAGTGGGTGCATGTGCATAAAAAACAACGTTGACAATGCCTGGTTCCGTGTGTCTTAGAATAGCTTCCATGACTATAAAAAAACTCTTCTCTAATGCAAAGGGGCAATATATATCTATTTTTTACATCAATTTATTCAGATATAAAACAACATGAACAAGGAAAGAAGTGTTCTTTCACTTTCAGGCTCTATCTTACATAACTAACATATCCCCATAAATAATATACTCACAAGGTATGTGATCACTAGTTTTTCCCTCTTGGCATGAACAAAGCTTGAATTCTTCAAATTGAACCTAAGATAAGTTAGAGCAATGATAAAATAATTCTCTATCCCATGTATGAAATAATAATAATAATAATAAATTTATAGGAGAAAACAAATCCTTATGGAGAAATCTAAGTATATGATGGATATGTTGTATGCACTTATTCATAATTACAAACGAAAAAGAGAGAGAACATTAAATATTTAAAATTGTAAATATTAAAATAAGTTTTAATATTTGCAAATTTCTAGTGAAAATAAATAGATGTGTAATTGTTCAAACCTTGGCCGAAATACATGTAAATCTGAAAATTTATAGTTTTTATCAAATCTAAAAAATTACATCAACAAGACAACCATGCAAGATGTTAGATCAATTATCCCATTTAAATGATTTTGGGACAAGATAGATTTCCACAAAATATAATTTCCAACTCAAAATAAAGGGAATCTACCAAGTGACCAAATGCAAATACCACATAGGTGTCATGTGGCATGCTAATGTTGATGTGGCCAACATTAATAGGACAAGTTTTCTTTTGGAGCATAAATTTTGATTCATGTTTTGCATCGAAAAACAAAATGTATCGTTGGAAAGATCTCATCGAGCTAGGTGTGATAGCGACATCAATATATGATTCCACGAGTTTTTAGAAAAAGACTTTTTTAACGTACTCCATCTACCAGATAAAACATCAAGATTTGGATTAATGTTTCAAGAATACCTTATGCAACTTCATTAGTACAAGGGGTGGTAAGATGTCGTAGAGTGGTATTAAAGCTAGGGTTCAACACTTGTAATCGAATGGGGTTTGAAAAGGAAATTTAGAGCTCTCATATATATATATATATATATATATATATCAAAGTCAAGGTGTCTATATGATAGGACGAAAGACATTAAATCTTAAAGGATTAAAAATAATGTATGGGAAATTTCATTTCTATAATTAATATGAATGAATACACTTGCTAGCATGTTGATATGTTCTATAAAATTCCTAAGAATTCGAAATCTAAAAGGCTTTAACATTTGGTTGATGAATTGACATACTTATTTCATATTTAACTTTTATGTGTGTGTAACATCATTAACAAAAACATACATCGCAACAAAAAATAAAGGATGAGAAATTGGATGGTGCAATATAGTACAAATATGTCTTAACAATATTAATAGGAAGAATCTCACGTAAGAGGTGATATAATTACCTTGACTAGATGGACATCCTAAAAAAATTTGAAGGTTGTTAACTTGAAGTATAACGAAAGCCTTTTTCTAAAATATGAGAAACAAGAAGAAGCGTAACATGATGATATCGCAAATTTGATCATACTTACAAAGTCAAAAACAATACTAGCTTATTGCTAACTATTTAGACAAACACAAATCTTGGAAAATCCAAACCGAGATAGAGGTACATCAGAAGCCTATAGTAGAAGGTAACCTTCAAGAAAAATACAAAGGCATGCTAGCGAAGATATTTTAAGAGGAGAAACTCCACTAAAAATTCATGAGAGAGGGGGTATACAACCTTGTTTAATCGTCAAGGATTGCACGAAAAAGACAATATCAACAAGAAGAGTCGTAAAGGCAAATACCCAGATGAGCTTAAGAAAGAAAAACCCCCCCACTTTGTCTAAGAAAAATAAGAAATTTGGAGAGGTGGAGTCCGGTTGTTGGGAATGAAGAAATACTTCGCAGTGCATGGCTACTTCCGAAAACATGGAAGCCGTTGCAGAAATTTTCAACTTAAAGGTGAGTCTAATATGGTGGGAGGACTAAAGTAATTTTAAATATGTTAGAGAAAAGATGCTATTGTGGAATGAATTTGAAAAGTACTTCCGGTGTGTGTGATAAAGTACATGTCAAAGGTATTATGATGACAATATCAAGGAATTTCATAATCAATGTAAGAAGCATTACCAATGAGTACACAAATACATATTTAGAACTACCAAGTCATGTACCTTACATTGAGGAAGAAAAAGGAAAGATTAAAGTACCTTAGAGGGTTAGCTCAAGCATTCAAGACAAGACCAAGTTTGATATTTTAAAACATTAGAAATATTATTCTAATACCATATTACTATTATGAGTAATCCAAATATAAGACTAAGAATTAGATTGATTTGTTATATGATCAGGAAATTTTAAAAGGAAAAAGGATTAAAACCATTCATGCATAAGAATACGGGGAAAGGAGGAAAAATTCACCACTCCTTCGATCCAAAATCTTTAGCTTTGAGATGGATTATGAGTTACAGTGGAATTGCATCTAACCATGAAACTTAAAAGGCATGAACATAAGAAGAGAGAAGGCAAATCTATGCAAAGAAGACAAAAACTTGGATAACCAGTTCGTCCAGAGTGGGACCTTGCGCTTCCTCCGGCCCGCTTTCAATCAATGGGGGATGCCCTCTTTCATTATGTGGAAAATACCACAATGAAAGTAAAAGCATCAATGCAAAATACACCCTTATACCTCCATAAATATAAAATTGCCTCGAAAATTGAGACCTATGATGAAGAAAAGAATAATATCGTTGAACTCATGTCACCGAGAGGTGCGTAATCCATATAAAATTTCTTCTCCCTAATTCTCGACGTCGGAAAAATCTAAGCCTCCGGAATGAGCTAGTTCATGGTTCCACCCTCCCACAAGGGGCGCCCGCAGTTCCATCAGCTTTGCAAACGGTCGCCCGGTGGCCCCGCCAGGGCGTACTGTACCCGAGACAGTTTATATAACATAAGGTGGGTACACTCCCTAAGGAAATCCTCTTAGCGTGGTGGTTGAGATAGTCAAACCCCGCCCCTCTCCAAATGGTACATATAGTTTTACAACCCCACGATATTTTTAAATAAATAACATTACTATTGTTGGGGGCTCTGACCGCGTCGTGCGGCTCACCGCGTATGATAGCCTGGCCATGTGGTGTGGTATGCGCGTGCTGATACCACGCCCCCACCCACATTTCTTGTGTTTAATATATGTATATGGTGGGCGGCGTAGGTCAGCGTGGCCGTTGGCCCACCCATTTTTTTAATAATATTTTGTTGGTCCGTTGGGGTAGGGCAAGGGTCTTGGCTTGCCCTACCATATATATATTATTTTATAAACCAACAAGCCATTTTTAAAACCTTTGGAATTTGGCTCAAGGAGTACTTTTATCTATCCCACACTGGCCGGGAATCAAGCCGTAACTGGTGGTCGAATATCCGCAAATTTTTCGCTCCCATGCCACCACACAATGCTAAGTCATCCCATAAAATTTGACTTTCAACTCCTCCATACGAACTCGACCATGCCGTTTGCGGCGTTGGAATAAAAAAGACGAGATATTCAACTTGACCTCGAGTTTGCCACATTTCGTACACTTTGATTTTTGGAGCCTTGTACTAAGCCACTCGTACTCTGGACCTCACATCCTTCCCGGATCACCTTGTCATTGCAACTCCGAAACTGTATTGACTTCCAGACATTGCGTTCGGCCTTATATCGAGCCCTACTCTTTCCATTGTCTCTGCATCGCCAGAATGACTTTATCCTTGATGAACCGCGGGCTTTTGTCCCTATCATCACATCCACGGCATCTTCATCCCTTCCATAGATCATGTCAAAAGGGTCCTTTGGTAGGTAACCAAAAACATGTCTCAAATGGTGAACACCGTAGAAGAACGTAATCGTCAGCCTGTAAGCATGTTGCACATATGGAAGATGCTCATCCCACAACTCGGGATGTTTTTTGCAATAGCCTCGCAACAAGTGTACCACTTCGCATGGCCGACGACCCCATCTCGTCCGTCGGTTTATGGAAAGAATGTCGTACTTCTCTTTCAATCATAGAAAATCATCATTCACCACAAGTTGGTCCAAAACTCTCCATAGTTACAGAGTCTCAACCGGACACAATCGACAAACCGAAAGTGGACCCAAAAAACCGGAAGAAAAGATAAGAAGCCAATGTTGACTTGCTTTTTTACAAGGCATTAATATGAAAATTTTGCTAAAAACAATCTATGAAAACATACAAATAGTCGTGACCCTTTCTAGACATAGGAAAACTCTCCAGAAATTCCATCGACACACTTTCCCACGAGGACCCGAATAGGAGTTGTGTAGAGCCCGAATTTTCTATTAGAGGGCTTTGATACAACACATCACACATCCTTTACAAATCAAGCTACAATGTTTTTCATATGAGGCCAAAAGCAAAAACCTTGTAAATGACATAAGGCTTTTTCGGCTCCAAAGTGACTCGACACAAGAGAGGTGTGCGCCTCTCGAATTACATGTACCGTTTCTCGTTGTGTGTATGCAAAATTTTCTAAGGTGATACAACAACTTCCCCCGCAAATGATAGTTTTCCACCCGTGATCCATGAGTTAGTTTTTCATATATTGCTTTTTAAAATTCATCATCTACATATTGTTCAACATAACTTCTAAATACAACTAAGCATTATGCAAAATAAAAGAAGCAACAATAGGAGGGCAAGAGAGCATATCTGCCATTTTGTTGCTAGAAGTTTTCTTGATACTTTATTTATCGTACAAAACTATTGTAGAAAACCCATCCACCTGAAATGACGAGCCTCGTTGTAGCTTGGTCTCAGGATCGAAGGCGCTGTATAATGTGATCCGTATGGATAATGGTTTCTTGCTACAACGGTGTAGTGTTTCCACTTTTTCACACTTTGGACCAAGACATACAAAGCCTCCGTCGTAAGTGGGGATAATCGATGACAGCCTAAGAGAACTTTCCGAATGTAGTAACATATCAGCTTCTCTTTGTCGCAGCGTAGAAGCCCCGCGGCGTACCCACTTGCATTGATTTCCAAACTCAAAAGGATGTTGGAGATCGGTAAAAGCCAAGACTCGGTGCTAAGGCTAATTTTCTCTCTTTCAATTCTTCATGCACTTCTCTTGCTTTCCCATTGAAAGGTTTGTTTTACACTTGTTAGTGCGTGTAAGGGTGATGGAATAACAATGAATTTACAATGAATCTCCTCTGCGCATCGTACCGCACCAGAAAAACTACAAGATCTTCCACATTGGTAGGCTTAAGCCATTTACAATCACCTCGACTTTGGAGGGGCTCATTTTTAATTGACCATTACCGACAATATGACCTAGGTAAACCAAAGAGGTTTTCCTGACTCACACTTGGAAAATTTTACATACAGCTATTCCCTTTTTGGTTTACATCAAGCACTTTTACATGGCATACACCATCCCAAGTCTTACTAAAAGACATACATATCATCTAAATATTCAAGGACAACTTATCAACAGGCCTAAAAAGATCATTGATGACCCTTATGAATGTGGCTTGAGTGTTGCACGTCCAAAATAATCACTATCTGTCACACACCTCGTTTGGTCTCATGCGTTTCAGAGACCTCGCCCTCCAATTCGACTTGGTGATAACCACTACACAAATCCACCTAGAAATAAGATAGCATCTCTTTTAATTTCAGTAACAAATCATCAATGCGAGGGAGAGGGTATTTGCTTCTTCTATATTGTTTAGCACCAAAGATAATCCATGCACATCCTCCATGCATCATATTTCTGTGCACTAAAACAATCAAAAGAGGCTTTCACGTGGAGAAGTACTTGATCAGATGACCTTTGGTTCAACACCTTGAGACCTAAGCATTCCCTCCATCTCGATAGATTTATATCCTCAGACATACCATGTTAAAATGGAGCATCATGTTGCAAATGGATCTCGCGTTGGATTTCTACTGAGGTACTCTGCCCTAAAACTCATCAGTAAAGAAATAAATTCACATAATTCCTTTTTATGAGCTTGATCACATCCTCGTAGCGCTGCATGTTTCTACATCTTTTGCTTCTCACAACCATGAGAAAACACCTCTTGATGAATTCACCAATCTCTCATTTGGTTCCGCACTTACGTATACTGGCATCGAATTCTTTTGGTTTCATTATCATAATATATTCTACCCCATCTTTGGGATTTACATATTATTTTCATGTTAAAAACTACTTTCGCATGTAAAAATAGGGACCTTTTAACACAATACCACAAATATCTAATTATATGAAATCCAACCACTTCCTCCACTAGTTTAAGCAATCACAAATTTAACCTTACATTGCTTATTAATATTTAATTTACTTTTTTCTGTATCCATCCAAGCGGATAAGGTTTCAAATGAGTTTAAATTCAGTTTCTCCAACTTTTAACCAAGGATTCTAGATTAAATTGTTTAGGATCTAATCAAATAGAGTTTCTACTTTTGTATGATATATGACAACTCTAATATGAACAACTCCACCCTCTTTCATTCATTAGAAGATAAGCTCATATGTTGAACTAGTGCCTCCATGCATCTCGCACTAACATGAAGAGAAAGATCACCTTTTGTGTCATACTCGTGATCAATGCCTCATCGCTAGAGTCGAATCCAAGGTCTTGTCATGTGGTTTCACCGCTTGTTTACCCCTTTTCCACCATATCTTTGGCTTCTTCCAGTACAACTTCCAACAATGATCCTCGTGATGACCTCCTTTTGGCAAGTATTCAATAAGGCTTTTCTCCTCCATCTTTCTTTGTTGATGTCAGTTTTCTTTCCTTTTCCCTTTCCTTTCCTTTCTTGAATTTTCCATTTGAAGGTTTGAAAGGTGGCTTTATTTGAACATCATCTTTATCATTTATGCTCTGCCAAGATGAATGCCTACACCCGTTTATCTAATAGTAGTAGGTTTAAACATTAACAATGAATGTCTAATGCAACTATGTATTAAACTCAACATACTTAGTTACCACTTCTCAAAGAATCTTAATGAAATGCCCAAACTTAGCGCTTTGTTTTATAAATTCCTCAATAAAGCTTTGCATATTTTCCTTGGCCTTTGCCTGCCTCTCTGTATTGCCACTCCATTGGCTAGCTTTTTTCTTATAACCAAGGGATATAATTTGATCTTTTAAAGCTATGACAAAGAAATTTTACCATGAGGAAACATGTTACCTAAATTATTGTTGCCTTGTACCTCTTTCCACCAGATAAGAGTGATGCCATTCACCAAGAGAGGCCAATCGATCTTTGCCTCATCCTCCAATAACTGCTGAATCACAGAGTAGATAATCGCTTAATCCAGCTTGTTAAGCTTCTCTCGCATTGCTTCATTCATTATGTATGAAGATCAAATTTGACATCTAACTTAAAGAAAGAAGCTTATTGATGCATTTAATTCCTATGATGAGGTAGGAAGAGGAGGAAGAACTTTCACTGTAGAGGAGAAGTTGAGGTGGACTTACTCCATCATCTCCATAGTACTGAACCCTGGCCCCTCCAAGCATTCTCCTGTCAGTTTCTGCCTAGAGAACAACTTCTACCCGATTCTTCTGCGTGTAGAATAAGCTTCATGAAAGTTTAGCTCCTCTCATTTCTAACATCATCATCCATGTTTCTTCTTCTCAACCACCCGCTCAGAGATCAAAATTTATTTTCCCTTCACTCCTTCAGAGTCTGCTTTAGTTAGCATATACATGCAATTCACATTCACAATGACTGCTCTAATACCACGGATTCAAAATCTTTAGCTTTGAGATGGATTAAGATTTGCAAGTAAAATTGCATCTAACCATGAAACTTAAAAGGCATGAACATAAGAAGGAGAAGCACATTAAAATCATGTAAAGAAGAAAGAACTTGATAATGGAGTTCGCCTAGAGGACTACTCTGCCCGTTCAATCGCGGGAGGTCCTCTTTTCATTATGGCAAATAAATGAAAGTAATAAGCATAATTGAAAATTACACTTTATACCTCCATATCTCAAAGTGCCCCAAAATTGAGACCTCTCGATGAAGAAACACAAGACTCTGAACCTTGGTGTCGCCGAGGAGGTGCAAATCCATATAAAATTTTTCCGATTCTTGATGTCTGACAAATTCTGGGCCATCTTCCGGAAATGAGTCAGCTCATCACAGGGCTCCCTCCTTAAGGTTGGCGTTCTGTGGTTCCACTTTGCCTTTGCAAATGTGTTGCTCTATATCCGCCCGGTGCACTTCTCGAATCTCTGCAGTTTATATAACATAAGGTGGGCGGGACTCTGCGTAAGTCCGCTTGGCGTGGTGGTTGAGATCAAAACAGGAGGGAGGGGCTCATGCGGCCAAACCCCACCCCTCCATAAATGGTGACATGTAGTTTACAACCTCATGGCCTTAAATAATTGTCATGAATATTGTCAAAGACCGACTCAAAGTGCCCACCTCGCATGATAGCCCGCCATGTGTGGGTATGGGGGGCGGCAGTGGTTGGTCCTGATCGTCACCCAAATTTCTAAGCTTAATATATGTATATGGTAGTATGCAGTGTGGTCATCGCGCTCGGCCCACCCATTTTAATAATATTTTGTTGAAATTTGGGGTAGGATTTAGGGTCACATCATTTTTACCATATATATATACTGATTTTATAAAACTAATCCAGCCATTTTTAAAACTTCTCCGGAATTTTGAATTCAAGGGAGTGATTTATTTCATCCCACAATTTCATAATCTCAAGCGAGTTGGTCGAATCCCGGTGACTACTTTGAAAATTATCGCCTTCCAAGATGCCACATCATCAAGTCAACCCATAAAATTTGACTAGTTCTAACTCCATACAAACTTGAAATCGAGTGTTGTCTCAGACCCCCAAATAAAAGACAAGATATTCAACTTTGGACACTAGGTTTGCCACATTACACTTTGATTTTTGAGCTTGTTTCTAAGCCACTTGTTCTTGACCTATTACCTTCTGGATCATTTCAAAGGTGAATTTGAAGGGACATGGCCCCATGATAGAGATTAATCCTCTACTAACAATAGAAGAAACCAAGATAGTACAATAAAGCACCAATTCGTAGTTGAATCGAGGAAAGCACATGTGAAGGGATTGTACTCAACTACAGTGTGTTGAATGATAAAATGTTATACAAAATATATGGTCAATGACAATGAATGATGTGGCTCCTATAGTATGCCTCTAATTTAATGTGATCATTGGACAATCGTGCCGTGACTATCAAGTCGTCAACCACCTAGATGGAATGTAAAATTATTAAACCAATTAGTGTAAATTTTAATTATATACATCCAACTTCAATTTTAGTATTCTGGAATTTTCAAAGAATGTGCCCGTAAAATAAAGATCACCAAGTAGTGGTTGTTATAGTCATCCACATGAACTTAGTAAAAATTAACAGAAGTAATACAATTTTGCCACCTAGAATTGGATGGCATGCTCACATTAGCAAAATCAACATCCTTCCGCTGGGTTCATATGATGATTAATTCGTATAATTGGCTAGCAACCCACATGACCAAAGTTGACTATTACAACAATCATTGGAATTTCATGACAGCGAGGAAAGGACATTACAAAGGAAGAAAAATCCTATTTCTTTGTTATCAAATTTCAACATTGTAGACAAACAAATGTATAGAGGTATAGTAATTTATTCATAATCAAGATAAATAGCAACGGGGAAGTAAATTGAATCTGAGGATCACCCCATTTTACAACAATATAATGATGTATTTTTGATGTAAATAACAAAATACCACCTAAGAGAGACATCAATTTCCCATTGAGATCATTCTCATTTGATGCTACTTTTCGACACCATGCACGTTACGGGTCTCTTCCTTTAATTGGTGGAATTAAAATCGCTAAACATCGATATGTTGGATAAGGTGTATATCATACCCAACAAGCCACCTTGATCACTACTTTGTTTGTAGAAGAAGAATGACGGCATGTTACAACTATGCATCGACAACCAACACTTCAACAAAAAACAACAAAGAATAAATATCCAATGCCAAGAATCGAATTATGTAACCAACTAAGAGGAGTTGTTGTAAGCTTTCAAAAAATGATTTAATATTTGGCTAGCAACAAGTCAAGATTAAAGATGAACACATTCATAAGACAATGTTCAAAACAAGATATGGGCAATGCGAGTTTGTAGAAAAAAGTTATCGACTTACAAATTCTCCAAACTACTGCTGTGCTTAACAAAAAACCTAGACAAATGTGTGTTATATTTACAAGATGATATTTTGCATACTAAAAAAACAAATAGGATACGAGGAGAACTTGAAGGTATTACTACAATTGTTGAGGGAATACAAGTTATATGCTTAACTTAATAAACGAATACTTCAAGACACAAAGTTCAAAATTTGGGTTACACGATCTCAAGAGAAGGTGGCTATGTAACTTTTGTATTATGAAAATTTTAAGAAAACCCCTCATAGGGGTCCCTGATTTGGCCGATCGGGTGAGCCAAAATGACGATGAAAATATCAAATGTGCTTTGGGAGCCCAAGGACCCAGCCTCTCTCTGGATCAGAGAGGGCCTTCAGTTATATGTAAAAGATATCAGGTTTTTGCTTATGTGTTTTGATATTAGGTTAATTATGAAGTATGTTTTGGTTTTTGTTTTTAAGTTTGTGAGGATAAATCCATCAAAGATATAACCCGGATAACAAGATGTAGATAACCTGGGGTTTGGGTCAAAAAGGCTGTATGGAAGTTATGAGATGATGATGTAAGGTCACTGTGAGGGCCTATCATTCAAGGTAGAAAGGACTCGTGGAAATGGAGTGACTGACATCAAGCTTGTGAAGACGCAGGATTTCCAAGTAACTAGTTTATAGCAAGTATATAAACATGTTATAGCAAGAAATTTAACTATGCTAAATAACTAAGGAGCTAATAAATACATAGAACTGAAACATTCTTAGCTGCTGCATAAAGTGTAAGACCTTCTAACTTCAGAAATGGCTAATGTACTTTGGGAAAAACACATAACACATTTAACAACTCGTAAAACCAAGTGTTTTAACACCTAAACATAGCCTTTGTTATTGGGCACTTGACAAACAAGCTTCATAGTTTTAGGCAAAGTACAGATCTGGACTAGCCTCTGGTTTCAACAAGATGATAAGCTAATCAGTCAAAGAGATAGTTTTATGGACAGAACTATGGACAATCATAGGTAGCCAGGGCACACCATACATCCTACTCAACATGCATATAACTTATGAATAAAACTAGCAACAATACCTTAAGTTACTAAAGAGCAGTTAAGAATTCTTTAGTATAACTAAGGAAGAAGAAAACATAAAGCTATGAAGATTCAGGAATTTTGAGGTGCCTCCATGGGCATATCTCAAACTTAATCTCTACTGATCTATAGCAACAAGAAGCATGTATCATGAATGAAAACTAGAAGACAACAACAAAGCAAGAAACACTATACCATTCTACCATGTCATGGAATCCATCAACAATCCTTCATCATTCATCAAAAGCATCCAAGAGGCAGTCCAAAATCATAACACAAGTATGTTCTTCAAAGCTCATATGACCAATATATTGATTCTTCTCTCAAGTTCAACCTTGTTTTACAATGAAGCCTTGTGGAATAAATAGGCTCAAGTGAGGAAAACCTCATGGTGCAACTAGCTATCCCATTGGCCTAATCAAAATATCTAAACTTGTCCTTGAGGCTTTGCAAAGCCCAAGGCACAAAATATCCCATAAAATATCTAAAAAAATGCTAAAAATGGAAATTATATTGACTTTGCACCATTTTCCAAGTGTAAAAATAGCTTAACGCACATTTGGAAAAAGCAGATTTTTGAGGTTCAAAAATTGCAAAAATACTTCAAATTTACATCAGAAAAAGGTCCCCTGACTTGCTAGAGACAATTGGCAGCCTTCCCGGTGTCGAAACGAGGCTCATGATAGCTCGTTGGAAATCTCTCTGTGTCTACTTTCTGGTGCAACTAAAATCACCTCAATCTGATTCCTGGAAGTCCTCCAAATCTGTACCTGTATGTAAAAATCCAGGAAATAGCAGACTGCTAATATGACGGGCAGAATGTGCAAAAAGTGAGCATGTTTCACCGTTTTGAGGGGGCGAATGATCTCCAAATGCTCTGAAAATCGCTGAGGACCTGCTCCTAGAATTATGGCATCAACTGGTATCATCCTTCTCCCTTGAAAAATCCTCAAACTGAAATGGCGAAATTATGAGTTTTCGACCAAAAACCAAAAAATGCCAAAAAACAAAAAGTTGTCGAAATGGGCCCAAAATTGGCATGCATGACCCTCGGGAGTCCATAGCAGCATGTTCCGAAGCTGAGGCCAAAATGTCAAGAGCTGATGTGCTTTTCTCCTCTTTCCGTGCCGGGCGCTTCTTGAAACTGCTGTATATCACTACTGAGTTACTACTGTTCAGCATTCTTCTCCTCTTTTTCCAGCTGCTGCTCATCTTTACCACTGTCATTCTGCTCCTGTTGTTTTTCTTAGAAGGGCATCTTGATCTAGATGTGTCCCTGAAACACCAAACTACTTCCAAGTCTTTGGAATGCCTTCTTTGAACCAAACCCTGTCAATTCATTGCTTGGGATAGAGAAAATCTGTTCAATGACTTCAAAAGTTTCTCACAATACAGGGATTCGCTCTTTCAAAAAGTGGCCTTTCCACCTTTAAAGTATCTCAGCCAGCAGACTTTTTAATAAGAGACCACACAGTGAAAAGGAGACAACAGTTAGGTGAATTTTCTGTGCAAAGTGTCAAGAAATCACCTTGTTCTTGTGAAGTTTAGAGGTCAACAACACATTTATATCTTTGTCCCAAGGTAGACTTTCAAATCATTACAACCCTACCTTGTCTAAGTGTGCCAACATTCAACAAACTTGCATATATGCAATCAACCCTTAGTGCAATTAAACAGTCACTGTCACAGTCAGAGAATAGAGGTGACCAGCTATAAGGTTTCAACAGAGGTTGTAGTTGTTTATCTCTTTCAAAATAATAAGTGTCTCCTTATCAATGTAACCCTTGCCTTTGCAGAAAGAACCTCTACTCTATATGAACATACACTTATCAATAAGCTCAAAAAACAAAAGACAGTCAAGCAACAAACACAGTGAACACTGTCTTTTCTGTGAGAAGTGTGAGCAACTTTCCCCTGTAGCTTTCAACCTATAAACTACTCTTTGACAAAAACTCTTTTTCTGATTACACTTCACTGTCTTCTATAGGTATGTCAGCAATGTTTTGAAGATAGTGTGAAATGCCTTCCTTTGACATAAAGCCCTGTCTCTTTATAACAAAACCTTCTTTTTTCCTTTGTATATGAATCAGCACATACTCATAAGGACATACACAGTCAAAGGTCACTGTGTAATAGGTATAGTTATCAAGCCCCTTGTGTTTGGTGTGAGCCCAAACAATCCTGTAGGAGTCAAACAGTGAAGACTTTCTTTGAACCAAAATACTGCCATGGTATCCAATATTCCTTACCCAAATTTGACAATACCTCCTAATGGTGACTTTCAATTTCACATACTAAAGTTGTCTTATGAAGTAAAGGAGAAAGTACTGTTGTTTTGCCTCTTTTTATCAAACAGAGAGATCTTTTGGTTTGACAAAAAACATTTATATCATGATAACTGCTACTTGAAAGTAAACCCACATTTCTTCCTTTTTGGACGTTGTTTCTGCATTATTTAAACTGTTCAGAGAGTTTAATTTGGTCCTTTTCCACCCATCAAAACCTATTCCTTTTATTAATGTTAGTGTTGGGCAAACAAAACTACTACAGCCTTGAGTTTTAAACAAAGGCACTTTCCTTAAAACAACCCGGAATTGTGATTTCAAGCCATGACTTTCATCTCCTTTCCACCACTTAACAATTTTGAAAATATCAAGGGAGGGGCATAGAGTACCTTTGAAACACGATGGCAGGATTTTATCGAGAGTTTGAGTAGCTTTGAGAAGTTATTGGAGGTGTTTTGGACGTTTGAAACATGCGCGACACGTTTGCAATGGAGAGCGGCGCGCAAGTTTGTGGTGTCGGGTCACTGTCGGGTCGACAGGACCAACACGCACAGGCGCGTCGCGCACCTATGTATTTCTTTATAAACAGTCAACCTGAGCGCGTCACGCAGCGTCACAGGCGCGGCGCGCAGTTCAAAACCTGAAAAATTTATTTTTCATGCTCACAACTTCTTCCTCCAACTTTGTAAACTTCAAGGTGATGTTTTCTCTTGTGCTTGGGTGACCGCTTGATGAGTTTACAACGGTCCTTTGAAATCATTTATCGCTAAATGAAATAAAACCCGTGGTTTAATTTTGTAAGGGTTTTCAAATTTTTTTCCTTTTTGAAATGATGCCCTGGTGCATTTTTTTGAAACCTGGAACAATTTCGATAGTGTTTTGAAAAGGGCCCACTTTTAAATCTTATGAGAATTTCAAATTTCGACCATCTGCCTTCACCTTTCTTCAATGATAATGAACCTTGATTTGTTTTCATAGGGAACCTGCTTTCTGTTGTGACTCTGGTATGCACACTTTGCTTTCAATGAGTTCCAGATCCTGAAAAAGGTGCCAAAGTCTTTCTTGTATTTTGATGAATAACTGTATCTAGCTGCAGTACCTTTTGGGAAACTGAGCTTAGGTTTCTTTTGTCAACCTATGATAAGTAATCTTAAGGACATCCTCTGATAGGTAGGAAGATCAGTATACTTTGAGAAACAACTATCATTTCCTTTGTCCTGTGCATTGATCTTCTTGTAACAGACTCATCCATAATTTCAAACCTATCCACTGCTTTGACACTTTAGGTGATATTTTTAACAAGGAAAAACCATTCAAAATCTGTCAAAGAGCATTTGAAAGTTGTTTTATTATTTAACAGGAGATGGTCTGTCTTCTTCCAACTTGTTTGATAAATTCTGCTTCCAGGTGATTCATAAGCTCCTCTTTGGATTGTAAGTGCCATATTTTAGTTGCATCCATTCATACTTTCTTTCTCTGTTTTCTTGAAAAGAACTCTTTTAGACTTCTTGGGATATATGACAGTGAGGTGCTGTGTGGCCTCTTCTCCTAAGGAAACTACCCCTTTTTGTATCAATGGCATACATATTCAAATTGTCTCCTGTGTAAAGACTTTTTCTTTCCTCCTTTGTCTCTTTCCACTGCACCTTTTGACCAGTCAGTTTTAACAACATTCAATGCCTTGGCCATCTGCTCATAAATGAAGGAGGCCCTTCACTTGGCAAAGTGTTTGAAGATTGCTTGATAAGCCTGCCTGACAAGGGTTTTTCTTGGATATGATGGTAAGCAAACAACTTGAAAACATTAATATTTTTACCTTTGCCTGTGATCACTACTGTGCTTCAGAAAAAACCCTAGTCAAGGTGTCACTGTCTCACTGCACTGTTCTTTGCTGAGGGGAGCTGAAATGTCACCATTTGCCTTGGTCAACTTATGAAAAAATATTTGAAAGATAGTCTCTGTGACTATGGAGGTCAGCGCCCCTTGAAAAACAACACCTTTTCTTCTGCCTGTGATAATGACATGATTTGTCAGCATCTCTTCAATTTGATCTTTGCGGAACAGCAGGCTCCTTATGATTAGAATTGTTTTTACTAATGATATGCCTCTATAAAGTTTAACAATTCACATGATTTGAAAATTTCAAATGACTTTGTTTACAAGACCAAAACTCAGTTTTCCCTTTAACTTGCATACTTCAGACTGTAGCCCTGTTATGATCATCACTTATACTCAGAAAACCTGGAGTCACTGTCTCACTGTTCAGTAAAAAGAAAAGCTGGGATTTTGCAATCCTTAAAGTCAATACTGGCCAGCGCCCTCTGCTTGTAGATGAAGGAGGCGCCCTAACCCTCTGCTTGTAAATGAAGGAGGTTCTGGGCCATGACAAATTACCAGTTTGCTGTGACAGTTGTGTCTTTCTCTTACTGTGATTTTTCATGTTGGAAGGAAAATGCAAGGTCTTGATGAGTGACTCTCTGTTTTGCAGATATATCTCAGGCTCATGTTACATTTAGAAGCAGCTATTCTTCTAACTATAGATTCAAGCATTTCCTCCTGAGATGAAGTTATATTTCCTGTCTTTGTAGAATCCATAAAACACTGTGAAACACCTAATAATCAGCTTGAGACTGTGGTTTATGCAGTGTTGAGACCTAGGGGGTGTGAGTGGCGCGACTTAGAGCTGTTGTCAATTTCATTTGCAAAGTGGGAGGTCAGTTATGGTTGGTCTGTAGCAGATGGAGGCTTTTTGGCTTTTTGATGATTGCCAAAGGTAAAATGCCTTAAAGCGCCACTTCCTAACATAGGGGAGACTTTTTGAAACAGACTTGGATTTTCCTTTTAAAGCTGTTGGAAAGACTAGTTGGGCTAAAGCTGGATAGGATAGTGATAATGAGGTTTTGATTTTTACATGGGTGGACTGAAAAGTAGAAGGGTGAAAAAGTTTTATGAGGGTTTTCTAGATGACAAATTGACATAAGGAAATCAGCTTCTAGAAAACTCAGCGATAGATATAGTCATCATTAACATGTAAAAAATATTGATGGCTAACAGTGGCTCCATTTGGGGAGGGCAGCTCCTCGTCAGGAGGTGTCCAGAATTCAGATCTTTGGCTTATGAAGACCAGTGCCTTATCCATTGGTGCAAAATTTACCCTTCTTTTGATGTTATTTCTGAAAAGTGACAGCATGGTTAACATCAATGATACTTCTACCTACCCCACTATCTTTCCTAACATTCTTTCTTCACTTTGGCGCATTTGAACTAGCAGCCTTTTGACAATGCATATTTTTCTTTTTGCAAAATGAACCTATCTATTACTACTCTTATATTTGCCGGGAGTTCAAATTAAACTGATGAACTCCTTCATAACTCTACCTAAAGCTAGATCAACTGTCAAGATTAAGCAGTTTGACAGGATTTTATTCTCTAATCTAAAACATGAAATTCAAAAATGATCAAATCAGGATTAGGCAGTCTGATTTGTCATGCATTTGCGGCATAAAATACAAGCTGCACACAAATGTTATTTTGCAATAAAGGGAAACTAGACAAGCGGGGTTAAGATGTACAATGTATTTTTCATCCCTTGCTTCTCTCTTTGGTTCTGTTTTAGGCACGTGGAACCAGAATCTCTCCCTAATCTAAGCTCTGTGATAAGTCAATCTTACACAATGTTGACTATCTTTGCACTCACTAACTTATCAGAAAATAAATTTAAACATGCTCAGCTATGATTAGGCTAGATAGCTGAACAAGACATTGAAGCACTAGTAGCGGCATTTAGACTTGCTCACTTTCTGAAAGACTATTTTTTGGAACATTGGGCCTTTGTTCTATCTTCACTCGCCCTCTTTTCTGTTTTTACTGTTTTTGACTTTCCTATCTTTTACTGTTTTTTACTTTTCTATTTTTTCAATATTTCAAACAATGGTATGTACAATGACAGAAAGTGTTTTAAACTCAAAAATCTTGGAAATGACGGAATTTAAGCATCTT
The DNA here is from genome assembly GCA_034641835.2 of Pinus albicaulis. Taxonomy (NCBI): domain Eukaryota; kingdom Viridiplantae; phylum Streptophyta; class Pinopsida; order Pinales; family Pinaceae; genus Pinus; species Pinus albicaulis. Next base: position 10,951 of record JAXQQM020066815.1, on the reverse strand, counting down.
ATCCTCGTAAGGATCTCCTCTCACCCTTGGCCCACTTAACTCCTGAAAAGAAAAATTTGGGAAATTTTCTCTCTCTAACATGACATAGGGATTCATGCAAGAATCTCTGAACGGCCCGGTATCTTCCCTCTGTACCTCTTTGAATATCTGATTTCCACTCCTTTCCCTACTGTGTGCTTTCCTCAGGTAATGTATGTACTCTTGGCCATTCTTGAAATAGATAATGACATCATCAAGGTATGCAAAAATGCAGAAATTTAAAACTGGGAACATGGCCTTCATGAACAGATTTCTGATATTGGGTGGTTTTGCAATTTTGAACTTGAAATCAGATCTACCTCCCGCAAACTAGAAAAAATCTTTAAGCTGTCTACTTTGCAAGGGAATCTTATGACCATGACCTGAAACATCATCTTGCGAAAAAACATGATTAAAAGCATTTTTAATTGGTAAATCATGGTCTTGGGTAGAAAAAACATAATTTCTGTTATAGGGATATGCAGTATTATTTCTAAAATCAAAACAGACTCTATGACCAACTGTTTTATCCCTCATTATTTCAGATTGTTGTGTTTTCTCTTGTCGAAATTGTTCTTTGAGGGGAAGGTAGTGACACAGTAGTTTCCCTTGCTTTTTCTGTAGAAATTGGTATTCTGCATGAGATTTCTGATTTTAGCATTTCTAAGTTCTTCATGAAAAGACAGAATATGAGCCAATTTTAGTAGTTCAGGTATGCTGGGATTGCAACTGTCATTCTTGCTCATAAGAAGTTTATCTGGCATTTTCTCAAGATTTTGAGCTGCTGAGGTTATAGTTAAAGCTTTATTTGCAGTAGGAGGGTCACATGATGGTAAATCTTTGAGGTATGGTAGAAACATTAAACTTCCTTGCTCCCGGGTTCCAAACAGGTTTATGATGTGTAGATCTTCTAAAGCCTTTACCCGGAAAAAATTTCCACAAGTTACTGTTGGTGTTTGATTAAAGCTAGAGCAATTTGCTTGATAGTACATAAGAGTTTGCGCTTATTGCTCTAATCCTACTTTGGAAAGGAGAAACTTACTTTCTTCAAGACACAGTTGTTCATGATCATGATAGTTTTGAGTGTCTAGTTCATCATAAGGCACCAGGGACAGCTGATGTGGTGGATCTAAGTCTACATCAGTTTCTTCTGACTCTTCCTCCATGTTTTCATCAATATGCATAATGAAAGAGTTCAGGTCGGAACGCAAGGAACACATTGGAATGTTGTCTGGCCTATCTTGACTGCTAATCATGTATTTCATGTGTGATTCTCGGTAGAGTATTCTGGTCTGGCCGAACACAGGAATGGTGGCGTATGACATGTCCAGTTGGATATTCCCTTGGAGTTTGGCTCCCCAAGACCTGGATAGAAGCATCCCGTACTTGGGAGGAATGTCCGCCACTACTATATCCATGATGAGATGTTTTGCAGGTATTTGGGCCAGACTAAAACAAAGGTCTTTGATCAAACCCAGGCATTTGACTCTACTCGAATCAAATGAGTACAAGTCTTTGTATGGTCTTGTAATTTCCAGGCCTAGCCTTTCCATTACTACCTTCGGCATAAGATTATGCGAGGCGCCGGAGTCTAGCATGGCATTGTGGAGGATTTGGTCGTGGATGTTTAGGCTTATGTAAAATGGGAGAGTAGTTCCCTCTTGGAATTTTCCCTCAATCCTTGGACCAAACAACACTTCAGGAATGTCATCAGTCAGATTAACAGTGTTTGCATCATTCCCTAGATTTAAGACCTTTAGTACTTGGGATTTATAAGAGTTTTGGGCAATGAGTTCAGTAAGAGGCATGGTGATCTTAATCTTGGCGATTTCGCCTTCAAAGCTGAAGGGTAGCTGAAGTTTAGATATGTTTGTTTCAGCTTTTTCAGCCACGATCTTCTCTATATTCTGAGTTTGTTGACCTTGTTTTGGGATTTTGTTTGCTATAGTTGTTTCGGTGACTTTTGTAGAAGTACCAGGAGTATCTGAGAGAGGACTAGTTTGGATAACTTTAGCTTTGCTTTGGTCAGTCTTCTCAACCTTGATTTTTTCACTGCTTGATGCTTTCTTGAGGATGGTATCTGGAGCTTTAACAGTGTCTGAGTTACCTTTCTTGGCATTATCTTGGTTTCTTTTGCTTCTAAGGTCGTACTTCCAGTGAGCTTCTATTATGGCATTTTGAAATTCTATGGCAGGATCGTCAGGATCTTCATAGTTGGTCTCATCCTGATTAGGAGAAAAGAACGCTTGTTCTTCTTCTGTGAGGTACACCTCACTCTCATTATCAGACCCTACAAGATTTAAGTGGCTTTCATCAATGGGTTCTGTATCTCTACCACCTTCTTCCACATAGTTTTCATTGAATGGTGGCCTAATATGTTGGTCATTTTCCCTTGGTCTGTTTTCGGGCTGCTCCCTCCTAAAGTTTTGGTTTCGGTTTCTATTTGGAGGGTTTGGCTGATTGTCCCTAACAGGATCTTTTTCATTGATCTTTTCCCACATTTTGGCCATGGATTTGACTAAGTCATCTATTTTGGGATCTAGGGAAGGTGATGAAGTGGAGCCCTCATCTTTATATGTGACCTTTCTTTCTGATCTAGTCCTAGCTCTTTTTTCAGCTAAGTTGGCATCTGCTTTTATGGCTATTTGTTGCATTTCCTCTAAGGTAGGGGGATCCTTGTCTCTCAAATGATATGTCATGCTCGGATCAAACCCCTCGGGGAATTTTTCCAAGGCTAAACTAAGTGGAGGTTTGAAATGAGGTGGAAGGGAGTTATATACACTGTTGAACCTAGTACAGTAAGCTTGGACACTTTCCCCATTTTCCCGCTTTAAGTTGTTATATTCTGACAGGATTTGAATGGGGTTTCTTCAGATTTCCCACCTATTTCTGAAGACTTGATGTAGTTCCTGGATATTGTGGATACTGTTTGGAGTTAAGCTTTTGAACCATGTTTTGGGTTCACCACCAAGACTTTGGGCGAATATTCTCATTCTGACGGTCTCGTCTTGTACCTCCAGATATTCATAAGCATCAGTCATCCTACTTATATGCTGTTGAGGTGTAGTGGTGTCTTCTCCAGTAAAGTGTGGGATTTTGTCTTGATATTTATTTGGGAGAGGAGCCAAGGGCGGTGGCAACACCAAAGGTGCGTACCAGGCTGCCATGACTGGAGCTAATGGATGATGTACAAGATGAGGACTAGTAGGCTGAGATGAAGTGGTTTGAACAGTGGTGGTTTGACCAGGTGTGGCGGATGACCTTGGACTAGTGATTTGGTTTTGGGCAGATCTGGGATGATAGGAGCCAAACTGATAGAGAAGCTGGAGGTCAGGAGGAGTGGTAGGTGAAGCTTCTCTACTAGGACTCTGTGGTAGGTTTAGGGGTTCAAGATCGTCAAATTTTATCTTACTATATGATTTGCTTCTGGGAATAGTTTGTGATGAATCTAATTCAAAAGGTGAATCTGTTAGGATAGTGAGATGTTTAGGTACAGATCTTGTTTTATGGATGGATCTACCAGTAGCTAGATGATCAGTTTCGGAATCTTGCCACAGAATCTTCTCTGGGTCATCTACTATGATAGGGGGATTTGGGTATGGATGGGATCTGGTGTTAATTCTTCGTGAAGCCAGATTTTGGATCCAGAGTTTAGAGAGAATGGTATTAGTGAATGTTCTGGATGAATGATCTCTCTAAAGTTCTACTAAGGTGAAGGATGGTCAAAATAAAAGGGATGGATTAGTGGAGTCGCCAGGTGGAACTGGATTGTTTTTGTGAAGATAGCTATGGTCCACCACCGGTAACTAATCTGGGAATGTTTTTGGGTTTTCTGAGTTTATGTGCAGCCTATGATTTGTTAAAGTATCTTAGACTTGTTTCAACACTTTGCTAGGGTGATGAGAACAAAAAGAGTTTACTCTAAAAAATGGGTCTATGGACTGCTTGCTTGTTTAAGGTATCTAAAGGACCAAAGAGTCTATAAGAGTTTTCCAAACTGTCATGTACTCAGTGTCCCACCATCTCCCACTATGTTAGTGAGCGATGGGATAGGTCTATTGGATAGTAACCTAGAGTTTGGTAAAATAGTAAGGCCTACTAGAGGTTAGTGGAGTCGCCAGGTGGATTATCAGCTTGTCGTGAGATATACTTATATGGTCCACCACCAGTAATGTCAAAAGCCAATCTAAGGGAGTGTTTTGGGGTTTTTTGAGTTTTATGCACCTACCAGGTTTGGAAGAGTTTTCTATAACTGACTCATCATTTTTCTAAGATGGTGAAAGAGCTATTTTCTACTCTTCAAACAATATCTAAATTTACTAAGCTTGATTGAGACTTCGGGAGTTACTAAGGTGTACTTAGATTGTCACTAACTCGGAAGGTCCTACTGTGAGTGTCACTATGTTAGTGAGCAGTGGGATAAGTCAATCAGATAGTATTCTTTAAGGTCTCTTAAGGTCTAGGGAATCGAAGTTTTTGTTACTCAGGGTCCCACCGTGATCGCCATTATGTTAGGGAGCGGTGGGATAAGTCAGCCAGCTAATATTCTCAAAAGTCTCTAAAGATTAGGGAAACTAAGTTTGTTTAATACTCAGGGTCCCACCGTGATCGCCATTATGTTAGGGTGGCGATGAGGTGGCTCACTGGTAGGTATTCTTGAAAATAAGGGACTTATAGAGTTCTAAGGTGTCCTTAGATTGTCACTAACTCAAAGTCCCACCGTGATCGCCATTATGTTAGGGTCCCGTGATTCGGCCGATTGGTGAGCCAAATGACGATGTAACATCAAACCAAGCTTTGGAGCCTGAGGACCTAGCCTTCCTGGACTCAGAGAGGGCTCTCTCTATATGTGTAAAAGATATCGGTGTGTTTGCTTATGGTGTTCTGATATTAGGCTAGTTATGAAGTGAGTTTTTGATTTTTGGTTTTTAAGTTTGTGAGGGATAAAACTGATCAAAGATGTAAAAATGGATAACAAGAAGTCAGATCAATTGGGCTATGGGGTCAAACAGGTCAAGGAAGCTATGAGATGATGATGCAAGGTTGCTGTAGGGCCGATTTGACTCACGGTAGAAGGGATCTTTGGGCAGAATGGAGTAAATGGACATCAAGCTTGTGAAAGACAAGGGATTTCAAGTGTAACTAGTTGATAGCAAACATAAACATGTTATAGCAAGCCATTAATCATGCTAAATGTAACTATGAGCTAATTAATACATAGAAATCAAACATTCCAGCCATGCATAGAAGTATAAGACCTTCTAACTTCGGGAAATGGCTATCAGACTTTGGGGAAAACACATAAGACAGACTAACAACTCAAAATACTATGTCGGAACGCCTAAACACAGTCTCTAAGTTATTGGGCATTTTGACAAACAAGCTTTCATAGTTTTAGGCAAAGGGCTAGATCGAGACTAGGCCTCCTTGGTTCAACAAGATGATAGGCTAATCAGTCAAAGAGATAGTTTTATGGACAGAACTATGGACAATCATAGGTAAGCAGGGCACACCATACATCCTACTCAACATACATAGAACTTGTAAATAAAACTAGCAACAATACCTTAAGTTACTAAAGAGCAGTTAAGAATTCTTTAGTATAACTAAGGAAGAAGAAAACATAAAGCTATGAAGATTCAAGAATTTTGAGGTGCCTCCATGGGCATATCTCAAAATTAATCTCTACTGATCTATAGCAGCAAGAAGAATGTATCATGAATGAAAACTAGAAGACAACAACAAAGTAAGAAACACTATACCATTCTACCATGTCATGGAATCCATCACCAATCCTTCATCATTCATCAAAAGCATCCAAGAGGCAGTCCAAAAATCATAACACAAGTATGTTCTTCAAAGCTCATATGACCAATATATTGATTCTTCTCTCAAGTTCAGCCTCTGTTTTACAATGAAACCCATAGAATAAATAGGCTTGAGGAAGGAAAACCTCATGGAGCAACTAGCTATCCCATTGGCCAAGTCAAAATATCTAAACTTGTCCTTGAGGCTTTGCAAAGCCCAAGGCACAAAATATCCCATAAAATATCTAAAAAACTGCTAAAAATGGAAATTATATTGACTTTACATCATTTCCCAAGTGTAAAAATAGCTTAACGCACATTTGGGAAAAGCATATTTTTGAGGTTCAAAAATTACAAAAATACTTCATATTTATGTCTGAAAAAGGTCCCCTGACTTGCTGGAGACAAATGGAAGCCTTCCCGGTGTCAAAACGAGGCTCATGATAGCTTGTTGGAAATATTTCTGTGTCTACTTTCCGGCACAACTGAAATCACCTCAATATGATGCCCGGAAGTCCTCCAAATCTGTACCTGTGTGTAAAAAGCCAGGAAATAGCAGACTGCTGATATGACGGGCAGAATGTGCAAAAAGTGAGCATTTTTCGCCAATTTGAGGGGGCGAATGATCTCCAAATGCTCTAAAAATCGCTGGGGACCTGCTCATAGAATTATGGCATCAACTGGTATCATCCTTCTCCCTTGACAAATCCTCAAACTGAAATGGCAAAATTATGAGTTTTCGACCAAAAACCCAAAAAATGCCAAAAAACAAAAAGTTGTCGAAATGGGCCCAAAATTGGCACGCATGACCCTCAGGGGTCCATAGCAGCATGTTCCAAAGCTGAGGCCAAAATGTCAAGAGCTGATGTGCTTTTCTCCTCTTTCCGTGTCGGGCGCTTCTTGAAACTGATGTTTATCACTATTGAGTTACTGTTGTTCAGCATTCTTCTCCTCTTTTTCCAGCTGCTGCTCATCTTTACCACAGTCATTCTGCTCCTGTTGTTTTTCCTAGAAGGGCATCTTCATCTAGATGTGTCCCTGAAACACCAAACTACTTCCAAGTCTTTGGAATGCCTTCTTTGAACCAAACCCTGTCAATTCATTGTTTAGATAGAGAAAAATTGTCTTTGAATGACTTCAAAAAGTTTCCTCACAATACAAAACCCCTGCTCTTTCAAAAACTGGCCTTTCCACCTTTAAAGTATCTCAGCCAGCAGACTTTTTAATAAGAGACCACACAGTGAAAAGGAGACAACAGTTAGGTGAATTGTCTATGCAAAGTGTCAAGAAATCACCTTGTTCTTGTGAAGTTTAGAGGTCAACAACACATTTATATCTTTGTCCCAAGGTAGACTTTCAAATCATTACAACCCTGCCTTGTCTAAGTGTGCCAATATTCAACAAACTTGCATATATGCAATCAACCCTTAGTGCAATTAAAAAGTCACTGTCACAGTCAGAGAATAGAGGTGACAAGCTATAAGGTTTCAACAGAGGTTGTAGCTGTTTATCTCTTTCAAAATAATCAGTGTCTCCTTATCAATGTAACCCTTGCCTTCGCAGAAAGAACCTCTACTCTATATGAACATACACTTATCAATAAGCTCAAAAAACAAAAGACAGTCAAGCAACAAACACAGTGAACACTGTCTTTTTTGTGAGAAGTGTGAGCAACTTTCCCTTGTAGCTTTCAACCTATAAACTGCTCTTTGAAAAAAACCCTTTTTCTGATTACACTTCACTGTCTTCTATAGGTATGTCAGCAATGTTTTGAAGATAGTGTGAAATGCCTTCCTTTGACATAAAGCCCTGTCTCTTTATAACAAAACCTTCTTTTTTCCTTTGTATATGAATCAGCACATACTCATAAGGACATACACAGTCAAAGGTCACTGTGTAATAGGTATAGTTATCAAGCCCCTTGTGTTTGGTGTGAGCCCAAACAATCCTGTAGGAGTCAAACAGTGAAGACTTTCTTTGAACCAAAATACTGCCATGGTATCCAATATTCCTTACCCAAATTTGACAATACCTCCTAATGGTGACTTTCAATTTCACATACTAAAGTTGTCTTATGAAGTAAAGGAGAAAGTACTGTTGTTTTGCCTCTTTTTATCAAACAGAGAGATCTTTTGGTTTGACAAAAAACATTTATATCATGATAACTGCTACTTGAAAGTAAACCCACATTTCTTCCTTTTTGGACGTTGTTTCTGCATTATTTCAAAAACTGTTCGGAGAGTTTAATTTGGTCCTTTGCCACCCATCAAAACCTATTCCTTTTATTAATGTCAGTGTTGGGCAAACAAAACTACTACAGCCTTGAGTTTTAAACAAAGGCACTTTCCTTAAAACAACCCGGAACTGTGATTTCAAGCCATGACTTTCATCTCCTTTCCACCACTTAACAATTTTTAAAATATCAAGGGAGGGGCATAGAGTACCTTTGAAACACGATGGCAGGATTTTCTCGAGAGTTTGAGTAGCTTTGAGAAGTTATTGGAGGTGTTTTGGAAGTTTTAAACATGCGCGGCACGTTTGTAATGGAGAGCGGCGCGCAAGTTTGTGGTGTCGGGTCACTGTCGGGCCGACAGGACCAACACGCACAGGCGCGTCGAGCGCCACTACAGGTGCGTCGCGTGCCTATGCATTTGTTTATAAACAGTCGACCTGAGTGCGTCGCGCAGCGTCACAGGCGCGGCGCGCAGTTCAAAACCTGAAAACTCTGTTTTTCATGCTCAAAACTTCTTCCTCCGACTTTGTAAACTTCAAGGTGATGTTTTCTCTCGTGCTTGGGTGACTGCTTGATGAGTTTGCAACGGTCCTTTGACATCCTTTATTGCCAAATGAAATAAAACCCGTGGTTTAATTTTGTAAGGGTTTTTAAAGTTTTTTCCTTTTTGAAATGATGCCCTGGTGCATTTTTTTGAAACCTGGAACAATTTCGATAGTGTTTTGAAAAGGGCCCACTTTTAAATCTTATGAGAATTTCAAATTTCGACCATCTGCCTTCACCTTTCTTCAATGATAATGAACCTTGATTTGTTTTCATAGGGAACCTGCTTCTCACAGACTGCATGTACACTTTGTGAGCCAATGAAGCCCACATCCTAAAAAGCAAAAAAGGAAAGTCTTTCTTGTATTTTGATGAATAACTGTATCTAGCTGCAGTATCTTTTGGGAAACTGAGCTCAGGTTTCTTTTGTCAACCTATGATAAGTAATCTTAAGGACATCCTCTGATAGGTAGGAAGATCAGTATACTTTGAGAAAAAACTATCATTTCCTTTGTCCTGTGCATTGATCTTCTTGTAACAGACTCATTCCAAGGTTCAAATCTGTCCACTGCTTGACACTTTTGGTGATGTTTTTAACAAGGAAAAACCACTCGAGATCTGTTAAAGAGCATTGAAAGTTGTTTTGTCATTTATCAGGAGATGGTCTGTCTTCTTCCAACTTTTTGATAATTTATGCTTCAAACATCTAAGGTGCTCCTCTTTGCTCTTTAAGTGCCATATTTTAGTTGTATCCAAATATACTTTCTTTTCTCTCTGCTTTTCTTGAAAAGAACTTCCTTTAGACTTCTTGGGATACGCATACAGAGGTGTCAGCAGTGGCCTCCCCTCAAGGGAAGTCGCCTTTTGTTTGAGACCATGAATTCTCAATTCGTCTTCCCTAAAGACTTTTGCTTTCCTCCTTTGTCTCTTTCCACTGCATCTTAGACCAATCAGTCTTTAACAACATTCAATGCCTTGGCCATCTGCTCATGAAAGAAGGAGGCCCTTCACTTGGCAGAGTATCTGAAGATTGTTTGATAAGCCTGCCTGACAAAGATTTTCCTTGGATGTGATGGTAAGCAAACAAACTTGAAAAACATTAATACTGGCACCTCTGCTTGCAATCACCACTGTGCTTCAGAAAAAACCCTAGTCAAGGTGTCACTGTCTCACTGCACTGCTCTTTGCTGAGGGGAGCTGAAATGTCACCATTTGCCTTGGTCAACTTATGACAAAATATTTGAAAGATAGTCTCTGTGACTATGGAGATTAGCACCCTTTGAAAAACCAAACACCTTTTCTTCTGCCTGTGTAATGACCCGATTTGTCATCATCTCTTCAATTTGGTCTTGTGGAAAAGCAGGCTGCTTATGATCAGAATTGTTTTTACTAATGATATGCCTCTATGCTTTCAATAATTCACATAGATTTGAAAATTTCAAATGACTTCTTTACAAGACCAAAAATCGTTTTCTTCCCTTTAACTTGTATACTTCGTACTATGTACCTCAAGCAGATCATCACTTTCCAAACTCCGTGGGAAAGTCACCGTCTCACCGTTTCTCAAGTCACTCAACCCGCTTTTGAACTTTATAAAGTCATTATCGCTAGTGCCCTCTCGTCAGGATGAAGGAGGCGCCCTAACCCACTCCGTTTGTAAATGAAGGATTCTCGTCATGACAAATTACCAAATGCTTTGTCGTGATGCTGGTGTCTTTTCTTCAAATGTTATTTTTTTCATGCCGGAAGGAAAATGCAAGGGGCCTCATGAGTGACTTTCCTGCTTGCGTACAGGAGTCTGCTCATGTTGGCATTTAAGCAGCTGTTCTTCTAACTGTAGATTCAAGCATTTCCTCCTGAGATGAAGTTATATTTCCTGTCTTTGTAGAATCCATAAAACACTGTGAAACACCGAAGAACGGCACTTGACCGTGGTTTATGCAAAGGCCGAGACTCTGTGGGTGGAGTGGCGCGACTTGGAGTCACACACTACTCAGAAAGTGGGAGGTCGGCCATGGTTATCCGTGTGCGTATGGAGGTTGCTTTTTGATGATTGCCAAAGGTAAAATACCTTAAAGCGTCACTTCCTAACATAGGGGAGACTTTTTGAAACAAACTTGGATTTGCCTTTTAAAGCTGTTGGACAGACTAGTTGGGCTAAAGCTGGATAGGATAGTGATAATGAGGTTTTGATTTTGACATGGGTGGACTGAAAAGTAGAAGGGTGAAAAAGTTTTATGAGGGTTTTCTAGATGACAAATTGACATAAGGAAATCAGCTTCTAGAAAACTCAGCTATAGATATATTCATCATTAACATGTAAAAAATACTGATGGCTAACATCTACTTG
>JAXQQM020063686.1:0-54931 GCA_034641835.2 Pinus albicaulis | reverse complement strand
CAACCTCCACCTTCCAACTGATCTTCAGAAATCTATAATTTCTGAATATGAATATTTTGAAGATGATGGATATAATAAGTGGCACCAATGCCTGATGTAGAATGAAGTACAACCCTCTCTCTAGAGCTACTCAAAGAAAGAGGTGGAATTCCCGACCAGGAACACCCTGTGCTAAATAGCACTTGAAATATTTGCTAAACAGCTTAAGAAAGTAATGAAATATCACATGACAGTTCTAGTTCTAAATAGACATCAAAATGTGTAATCGATAGCCTCCCTTCCATTGTTGTCTTCATCTTCTTTATATATTTTATGAGCCTTCCCATGCCTTGGCCCTCGTCTAAATTGCGATGTGCATGTGGACAAGATCCTCCTTGTTTGAATATGCTGTCTCTCCAAGTCATCCATCATGTCTAGGTGAAATGTACACCCTTTCCATCATGTGTGCATCAATTTCACAACATCCTCCATCATTTCATCATGAGTGCTCCATGATCTTCTGTTTGATCTCTTCCAAGATCTTAGTTGACTATATCAAACTCCATGATATATCTCATTAATGAGAGATGACCTCCAATTCCATTCACATTAGTAGTGGCTCCACTACCTCATTATGTATATCTAGGCTCAATTAATCCACATTCACGCCTAAAAAATTGATATTTATTCATTATGAGGATTATGGGTGCCTCCACCATTTTATTTACTTAATTAAGTAAGTTTATTAAGAACTCTAATATTCCATATATCATGTGAAAATTTGGGAATATTACAATCCTCCCTGGAAAAATGTTTCTTTTCCTCAAGCAACTGCAACAAGTGGATGTTACAACAAACATCCTCCATCCAAATGGAATCCTCATGAGGAAGGCCATCCCATCTATCACAATGTGTCATGCATGTCCAGCTCCAAAGTTTCCTCTCTAGAATGTCTAGAATGGCTTCCAACTGAAAAGTTAGATACCCATCGTCATCAATGAATCTCCAAGCAGCAACCGTATGATAACCAAAGTTCTCCTCTATACATTATTTACATAAGATAAAGTGGTTCATTCCCAAAGTGGAAAGTCTGAAATCATGTACTATCTCTCCAACCCCTGATAGATAGAGTAGATTACAAATATCAATGCCCTCATCATTAGCCATGTTGGCCATGTAGGAATCAAACGTCACATCATCGTAGTGAAAAACAAGATACATATGGGAAAACATAAACAATGTCCAACCATTTTCTCCTAATAAAAACCAATGCAGAAAAGCCTCCTGCTACCATGCCAGATCATCATGAAAACAAATAAGAGAGCCATCCTCTCTTAAAAGAAGCCAACGCAATAATGCATCTTGCTTCCATACCACATCATCATTGTACCAAATGTAGTGGCCATATTCTCTTAAGAGAAGCCACCTCAATAAGGCATATTGATGCCCCATCACATCATCATAATACCATGTACAATGACCGTAATCCCCCAATAGAAGCCAATGCTATAAGGCCTCATGTTTCCATCATCCAAAAATTTCATGCAATGTATGGGAAGAATTCAGCTCATACTCTCCCAATAGTAACCATAGAAACAAGGATACTTGTTTCCTTCTTGCATTATCATGATGCAAGTCATGGAGCAACAATATAGTAGTCGAAATGTGAGATGTCCCATCAACATAATACAAACAAGCTCCCTTATGCCACATCGTGTGAGAGTTATGCTTTCTCTTTCTCCCAACCCCAAGTACATACATGAACATGAGATACATCACAAATAGATACATATGTAAATAAATAAGGCATATCCCAAACAAGAGTAAATACACGAACATAAGAAATAACACGTAATGTCCAAACTCTCTTCTCAACAACCATACCAACCATGGCTTCTTCTTCTGCATTCTTCTAGTGATGTGCAAGGTATGAATCCGAAAATTATGACCCATAGAGTGGTAGCCATACACACCCAAGAGCAACCAGCGCAACCATGCTTCTTGCTAGCCTGTATCATAGATCTGCAAGTGGCTTCAGAACCCCTTGCTCCATGCTATCAACCATTCATCCCAATGTGGATGATGGATATCATTGTGCAAATACTTGGTATCCTCCCATTGTAGAACACCAACCTCCTCAAATTGTTGAATAACCTTGCACTCCATGAAATGTTGAAGTGCACCTCCAATGAGATCTATTAATGAGACCTTCTTGTCATCCATGGCCTTCCAAAACGAATGAGGTTCTGGTTCTGCTGCAGGTAGATGTCTCTCTTTAAGCTATGAGATGCTTATTGAAAAAGTTTCATCAAGAAAGGAGAAAATATTTCTCATCTCAAGATGTCTACCATTCATCATCTTAACCTCCATTGCTTCATGAGTGAAGCTAACTTCAGAATGCTCCAATAATAATGAGACCTCTTCATTATCACTGCTACTAAGTGACAGTGTTGTATATCTGCAGGCTAATACATATACTGTCTCAAATAAAAGTATAATACTGATCTCATAACTAGTCATTATGAATAGGATCATGTTCATTCCTTCTTCTGAAACTCTACGCTTCAACTCAAAAGGTTGAATGTATTGCATCCATTAAAAATTGGGATAGATTTTCATCTCCTCCTTTATTAGATCAAGGGTCCTCTGCACTGTGATATGCAACTGCCTCAAATCAACATTTTTTTTCTAACCCTTGGTTATGCATTCGCCCTGATGGCATGTCTCCATAAGTTTCAATAAGATCTAATAAAAAAATAGGTGATGAATCTATATGCATACCTTGGATCAAATGATGTGTGGGAACATCTTGACAAAACACCACAGTTCCTCCAACCATGACAATGGTGTCTCCAACTGGTGGTAAGAGAGATGGATGCTCTTCTACCCATGTACTAGCACTGGAATCTTCGTCCTCTTCCTCATGCATCTCCTGAATCATGCATGGGACTCTATGCGTTAAGATCCCAGGACTGTCTTTCAAATTTTCAAGAGTTTCTTCTCCAAATGTAAGTACTTCCTTAGCTAGTGGTGAATGTAGTGACTTCTTGTCTAGAGTGACAAGACGAACATCCTCCTTTGTCTCCTTAGGAAATTTCTCTTTATGGAACATCTCTATCTTCTTCACATTAATCTTCTTCCTCAACTTGTGAACGAAATATAAATATTTAGTCACCTTTGCATGCTCCATGTGACTAAACCACCAATCATTGGCTTCACCATAATGATGAAGTGTTGCAATCTCAACAGCCTCTTTTTCTGCCACAGGATGTAGCATGAAAAATGTATCTAACTTTTCCTCCAAGCATTAACAATGATTGATGAATATCCATCAAATGTAGGAAAATAGAATCTATTATGCCTCTTCCTTCTATTGCTGCTATAGGATCTTATTTCTTCTTTTAGCTCAAAAAATTCTTGGAGAGTGAGACTCGCTTTGAAAGCTCTAGACTGTGCCTTGTACTCTCCAAGATAGAAACTCGGAGTCTCATGAGTCTCAGCTTCTCTTATTTCTTCATTTCTATACCTCCTACCTTCTTCAAAGAAAGTGGGCATAGTATATCTATGACGAGATCTATGATTCTCCGGTCTTCTTTTCTGCTGATAGGAAGTGCTTGAACCTTCCTCTTCAAATCTTCTTCTTAGATCCTTGCTTAGCCTTTTTGCCTTCATTTGATAGACCTTCTTGGAGGAATATTACATGTATCTAAAAAGAGGAATGGAAAAATATCCTCCTTCATGATATATCTCATCTATCTGCTTCTTGTTTTGATGGAAAAGATGAAGTGTCCACAAGTTGAGCGAAATATCATGCTTCGATACCACTGTAATATTCCAAAAGGGAGAAGGCAACAATACTTAAACACAATATAAGAACTGCAACTAAGTAAACAATAAATCTCAATACAACATTAGAATTTACAGAGAAACTGAGCCATTTTATTATATGGAGATGAATAAGTTCCACAATGTATAGAAAATGAGTAGATCTAACCCAAGAGAAGGTCTAGAATCACCCTATAATGGTGCTGCAACTAGCACTACATAACTAGTGAGCTTACAGGAAGAAATATTGCACTCTCCCTCTAGTTAAAGATATGCATGAGCTGCTGCAAAAAAAATGTAGATCGAGGGAGCTTATGAGCTCTAATGATGCCAAGATTCAAGATCTGGCCAATGTGATGGGTTCCTGAGATAACCCAGAACGTATTTTCTAGATCTACAACTTTGGAAAATCACCCTCCTAGGGCTTGATCCTTTATCTACTAGGATTATAGATTTGAAGCTAGATTTGACAAATAGATGGCTGAAATATGTCACAAGGTCATATCTAAGCTTGAAGGGTTGATCCCTCCTTCATATCCACAAGAGAAAAGCTCTATATCTAGCTTTTCAATCCTCCAGTGATGATTATAGTTGCTGCCATAAAACTTCTCATTAAACCTACACTATAAAGTAGAGAGAGGCTTTATGCCTACTGAAATATATTGCAATAGACCCCAGGCTGATGGAAATACTAATGAAAATGTGAGGGGATGATACCTCGTAAGATGACTAGCTGAAATGCTAGCAACTTCCTTCCTCCTTTGGATCTACAATAATGGACCGCTTAATTCTTGAATGGATTACTGCTACTAGGAGGTCAATAACTTTTTTCCCGATGCCAGATCTGAAATTAAGCCATGTGAATTTTGATATTTAAGCCCAAGGTGATAGGAAAAATCCTTCATCAGTTCTCCAGCTGAAATACTGAAGATAGCCTCCACCTTTCAACTGATCTTCAGAAATCTGCAGTTTTTTAATATGAATGTTCTGCAGATGATGGAAATAATAAGTGGCACCAATTCATGATGTAGAATGAATTATAACCCTCTCTCCAAAGCTACTCAGAGAAAGAGGTGGGATTCCCGACTAGGAACACCCTGTGCTAAATAGTACTTGCAATCTTTTCTAAACAACCCAAGAAAGCAATGGAATGTCACATGACAATTCCAGATCTAAAAAGACCTCAAAACCTATAATCAACAGCCTCCCTTCCATTGTTGTCTTGATCTTCTTTATATATTTTATGAGCCTTCCCATTCCTTGGCCCTCATCTAAACTTCGTTGTGCATGTGGAAATGATCGTTCATGTTTTACTGCGCTATCTCTCCAAGTCATCCATCATGTCTAGGTGCAATGTACACCCTTTCCATCATGTGTGCACTAATTGCACAACATCCTCCATCACTTCATCATGAATTCTCCATGATCTTCTGTTTGATCTCTTCCAATATCTTAGTTTATTGTATCACCTCCATGATCTATCTAATTAATGAGACATGACCTCCAATTCCATTCACATTAGTAGTGGCTCCACTACCTCATTATGTATATCTAGGCTTAATTAATCCATGTTCACACCTGAAAAGTGGATATTTATTCATTATGAGGATTATGGGTCCCTCAACCCTTTTATTTACTTAATTAATTAATTTTATTAAGAACTCTAATATTCCAAATATCATGTGAAAATTTCAGAATATTCCAAGAGAATAGGGGGTCTCATCATGAGCCAACCTACCATGATCATAAGGGTTTAACATGTGACATGCCCACAATGGCTAACACACCAAGGTAGTGACCATCTCGACAGCTCAAACTGCTTGAAGGAGAGGAGGTCTCATGACGAGTGTGCCTAATCACTCTGTTACAACCCCAGTGAGTGGAACTTTGACTATCTGGCCACAACACCGGCACAATGATTTGTACATAAAATAAGCAAAATTTCTACTTTTACATAGAGTATTCTAGCTCATTTCTGGGTTAAAAAAGAAACCTTGTCGAGGCTATGAATTCCTGCTCGCAGGAGTGTCTCTACTTCTGCTATGGAAGTATCTCTCTAACAATAACCAATTTATTTTAGATATGCCTTATTTCCTATTAATCCAATCCCAATATAAATGCACTACTTGAATAAGTGTTATCACTATTTACCTACATAATTATCTATGAATGAATGAATTATATTTTCATGTTTCAATTAAGGGATGGCAACAACAATCATAATCTGTAACTATCACTCTTTTGTCATGCTACACTGTAAAAATAGGACATCCTATCATAATAATTTCTATTGCACTTTTCTCCCCTTCTTTTTCATTTCCACCTGATGTACAGTTGTGATGATTACTACTTTCTGACCTTTTCCTCACTTCCATTCATGATTTCTGAAATCTTTCCTCTTTTCTTGAACTCCAAGGCATGGACGCCCTTCTCTTGTACAACTCTTATTACTGATTTCTGACCTTTTCCTCATATGCATTCCTATTTGTTGTAATCTCTCTCTTGTACTTAAGGATATGGAATCCCTTCTCCTGAGGGATGGGGTGAAAATATACATAATGAATAAGAATGTGAATTCCCCGCACACCTTCCTTCAGATGTGCTAATGGGACTAAAAGATCATTGCATTTACGATATGAGGTTGAATTTTTTTCTCGCATGTAGTGTTTTATTTTAACCAATGGGGTCGGAATAAACGCATAAAAAAGAAGAAACTAGTTTAGATAACACATTAGCCATGGCAAGAAATTCTCTCCGAAATAAACGCACAACCTTTCAAATCTCATAATTAGCTCACACCATCCTCCAGAAAGTTGGCTGGTTGCCATATCTACACAGACTACAAGGGTTTGACACATAAATAACATTTGAATTCCTACAAAACCTATGGGAGGGACATCCCAAACTCAGAGGAAGGATTATACCGGTCACCTAGGATATCAACATTGAAATCTCTAGACTACCAACTGAAGGAGAAATATGGATTGAAAAACATCTTCTCCTACAAGAAGCAATATCAGTATACCAAGACCCACACAAACCATTAGAATGAAAAGGGAAGGGGATTAACCTTGAGTCTTTACAATAGCCTTGGCAAGAATTGGAAATGTTCGTACAAAGATACATCACATGTGACAGACATTAGGATGTGGTAAAGTCCCACCAACTTAAACTATTATTTGTTATAAAGAGAAAAATTTCATTTAATTTTCCTTTTTTCTGTAAATTCTGTATTACACAATACTGGTGTTCAAATTAGAAAAGCAAAAATCCCCCAAGTATTCATCAACCACCATGGCTTGATTAAATTAACCATCATTCACGAGCTAGGTAGGTATAAGATAACCTGGGACAACTTCGTTAATCCTGCCCTACCTCCCACTAAGGAAAACCCGGTGACTTATATACTACCCGACGATGATGAATTCCAGGCTTTAAGTGTTTTATCTACCTCCAATAAACAATGGGTGAGTAGGGAAGACCAGACATAAGGGATATCCAAATATGGAAATCAGTCAGGAGACACTGTCCCATTAGAACAAAATTAAAGCACGAGGATAGTTACCCTAACACCTAAAGGAAATATTATCTCACCCAGTGGGGATGTTAATAGTAAAATAAACTCTTGGGCACATGAAGAAAACACCAATGTTGATAACCTTATAATTGGCACAATCATTTCTGAAACTGAAGCCGCTGCTCCTCCTTCCCTTGCCAAAACCTTGCTAAAAGAGAAATCAACTAAAAATAGGTTAAGGAAAATGACCATGAAGTGAAAGAGTTTGATAAAAATGATAAAACATCTGAAGAAATAGTTGAAACAAGAAAAAAAGGATCAGAAGCCTACAAAGTAACTGACTACCATGGGAACCCAAATAGATTTTGTCACCCAAATGGTAGATACTGCTTAAATTTCTGTACAGACTGACCTAATGCACAATGTTGAAGCTTTTGTACAGACCAATTTAATAGATACCACCGAAGTTTCTGTACAGACTAAGTTAATGAATAGAGTTGAAGCCTCTATACAAACAGAGTTGCTACACAATGCTGAAGTCTCTATGCAGGCCAGTCTAGAACTTACAGAAGATAAGTGGACTCAAACGGAGGTGAAACCTACCTACACTCCCCTAGTAGAAAAGGATGCCAATCAGAAGTTGCACAATGAACTAATTCAAGTCCAACATGAATTAACACAGTGCAGAAAAAAAGTAGTACCCTTATAGGAACATTAGGCACTACTGAAGATGTTTAAAGAGCTTTCTACAACTGAGGATAAATTTTTTTCCCAACTCAAGGAAGAAAAGAAAAAAGTAAAGAAAGCACAGGATCAAGTAGAACAAGCTAAGAAGCAAACTGGTCTGGTTTTCTCTCTTTACTTTGATGTATTTACCTGTAGGGAAAATCCATGCTTGGAGTACTCAAATGAAAACCATGAAGTAGTAGGGGCCCATAATGAAAAGGGTTTGTTACTACTTTTGAATTCGCCTTTAAACTATAAAAGGTCAAAGGTGAACAAGATAGAGACTGCAATATATTTCTTTGTAATAGACGTATTGGGACATAATCGTCAAGTTGTATTGATGTATGGCTCTTGGCTTAGTAATGGATTTGGTGTTTTTGAATAGATAATCACTAATTATTCCTTAGTAGGAGGATTCTGGTGGCTTTGGTCCTAGCCCTGGGGGTTCTTCTGCTACTTCTGCACAATACGTTTATTTACAAAATTTGCATTTTCAGTTATCTACTGCGTTTCATAATATATCGTTTAATTGGTTAGTTGTGAATGTGAGATATTACAACTTTCTCTCTCATTAGACTAGGTTACCATTCATGTCCTCTTATATACAACACATGCTTTTGTAATTGTCTGATTAGTTTCAGCATGATTGTTGTTCAATTTATTAGAGTTGTTATTCAATTTTGCATATATTTAATGTTTATATATTTTATCATTATGAGCATTGGTTGATGTTTAATTGAGAAGGATGTCATTAGTTGAATAAAAGAGAATTCCCTTGCAAAATTTCGAATCATTGATTGTTGTTCAATTTATTAGAGTTGTTGTTCAATTCATTACAGTTTATATTCAATTCATCAAAGCACATTGTTCAATTGTATTTTATTATTTTTAGTCCTGAATAGTTATTTCTGCATAGGCTTAGAACAGAGTTAGGTACCTTCAATAGTCAAAATCATCCCATAATTCACTTCCAAGTTGATTTGATTGAACTTCGAGAATTAGAAGGTATTCCTTACGATAATTTGGACTAGTTGTTCCCTTATGTCACTTGCATATACTGTGCTTACACTCTTGAAATAATAAGACTTGCCCAGGGTTGATGATTAATGAAAAAGCATTGATGTTACCTTTAAACAATCACCTTTATGACCCAACAGTATCTGGGTGAAAAATGTTCTCAATGTTGGATTTTTTCTCAGGATACAACCAGGTATTGGTGGCAGAACCTGATCATCTGAATACAACATTTAGGACAAAGTGGGGTACATTCTCATTTAGGCACATGCCCTTCGGCCTGATTAATGATAGGTGAGATTCTAAAGGGCCACGAACATCACCTTCCGAGGGCTCATGGGACAAATTGTGGTGTTCTACCTTGATGATGTCACCGTGTTCTCCAAACAAAGATATGACCACTTGCACCAACTGAAATAGATCTTTAAGAGGTGCCGAAAATTTGAAATCTCACTAAAAACCAAGAAAATAAAATTTGCAGCCTCAAAAGTGAATTTGTTGCACCACATCATAACTTGGGAAGGCATAGTGGTAGACCCAAACTATGTTATCTCCATCGCCCAAACTTCCCCCCCAAGGAGTAAAAATGCCATGGAGTCATTTCTCGGGAAGATTAATTTCCTCCAAAAATTCATATCAGACTTCACACAAATCATGAAACCTCTCTAGGGAATGACCAATAAGAACGTGAATTTTAGATGGAATCTACCTAAGAAAGAAGCGTTATACCATATCAAGAAGGCCATCACGGAAGCACCTGCCCTACATAGCCCAGATTTTAACAAATTCTTTATCTTGTACACTTTTTCCTCAGATTCATTGCTTGCAGCCGTCCTCACATAGAAATATGGTAGAAACGATGAACAGCTCATATATTTCCCGAGAAAATGCTTGCAAGGTGTCGAGTTGAACTATCCGGACATAGACAAGCAAGCCTATGTGGTATATAAAGTAGTTAAACATTTCAAGCCATACATTTTGAAGAACCACATCACGAAGTTCATACCTCACCTAGTAGTATGCTCAGTTTTTGTACAACAGGACTTGGGTAAGAGACAAGGCAACTTGATGGCATGTCTTTAAGAGTGTGACTTAGAATTCAAGCCTGTCTAGAAGGTCAAGGAGCAAGGGTTATGCCGCATGGATGTTGAAGTCACAATGATGTGGAGTGTTGGGATCCTGAAATAGAGATGTATTAAGCCGAAAACACACCTCAGTGAAACTCCCCATCATGGTGCATAGCTCTCCTATAGTATCCTGGCTGCGGTGTCATAAACCCCACCTTAACAGCCCAACAGAAATTAGAAATAAGGTTGAAGGTTGCATCCTATCAAATGGTACAAGGAAAAATGTTCTGCAAAAATCACAATTGTGTCTTACTATGTTTCTTAGAGAACAATGATGCCCAACAGGTCCTGAAGGAACTACATGATGGCTCAGTTGGTGGACAGTACAGGGGGAGATGCCACAACCAAGAAGGTTATGCGAGCTAGTATTTATTGGCTCGGTCTGTTTAAGGATGCACACGCCTATGTTCGGAAGTGCCCCTTTTGTTATAAATTTTCTACCAGAGAATACCAACCTTCTGTCACGTTAAATTTTGTCGTGGTGGAAGAACCATTCCAACAGTAGGGACTCGACATGATCAGGGAAATACTGCCACACTCCTCCAAGCAGCGCCGATATATCCCGATGACCATAGACTATTTCAAAAGGTGGGTTGAAGAAATACCATTACACCATATAAATGACCAAGAGGTAATATATTTCATTACGCAGCACATCATGACCAGATTCAGAATTCCAGCCTCCCTAGTTCTTGATAATCCCACTTACTTTTCATCATTTAAACTATATGAATTTTCTTTGTAAAATGATATAATACTTTCACATTTTTCCAACTACTACCCCTAGTGGAACATGTTTTCTGAGTCAAACAACAAAAACCTTATCCGGATCATAAAAAACACCCTGCTATCCCAACACCGGAACTGGCACAATGCCCTCAATAACGCCCTCTAGGCTGATCGGGTCACACCTAAAACTTCCCTAGGAACCTCCATATTTTTTCTAGTCTACGAGAAATATGAAATCCTTACATGTAACCTTTCTCTCATGGCCCTTTATTTGTCCCAAGAAACACATGGCACTCCATTCCCTTCCTTACAAGTCCGCATAGGCACCTTGCTGAAACTAGAGGAAAGGCTAAAAGGAAAGGGAAAAATTTTCCATCCACCAAAGCCGAATAAAACGATCGTTCCATAAGAAATCCATCGGGAGCAAGGTCTTCGAAGTTGGAGACATCATCCTTAAAAAACACCAAATTTTAAGCCTTGTGGATAGTCCCATTCAAAATCAAAGAAAAGCTTGATACATACACAAATAGACTCCAAACCTTAGAAGGGAGGATCAAGATCCTCCTGGTAAATAGGCACGAGCTCAACCATTATTTCACTTGAAGGCCCCTAGGCTGTAATAGCACTCTATGCCATATTTTTGTTTCCTTTTCTTTATTCCTCTCATTTTTCTTTTTTTTTATGTTGTTTCAATAAATTTCTTGCCTTGAGAAAGTTCTCGGAATTTCATTCCCCACGTGCCTCAAGTTGAAGGATCAACGTAGTAGTTACTCAATGGGAAAGTTTTATCGATACCTCTTCCTATTAATAATCATCCCTAAAACATAAAATGGCCCAATTTTGTCTATGGTAGCCACCTCGTGGGGAAACGTGACCAAGTCACGGGACCCAACTGCAAGTAGCTCACTCGGCGCCCCAACACAAACTCTTGTTAAAGAAAAATAAGTTCTTGGTGAAAGAAATCATTGGATGGAAGGGGAAAAGGGCCAACCTTAGATGGTAGAAGGGTGTTTGGGAAAAACCAAAGGCCCCCAAACGAAATACTAGGAGCAACCTCTCTTGCAAGTAACATAAGTTGGGATCCCTCATCCGGCTAGGTAGTATTTTCCACATACAAATAGTTTCATTGAGCACATACAAATAAGTGCCTTGAGGAAATACAAATAAGTGCTATTATCACATGAAATAAAAGGTAAAGGATTGAGAAAGGCTTCCTACTCAGAGAGGTAATGCAATGACTCCACCGGTGCACTAACCAGGCTCGGTGACAGTGGAGCAACATCTGTGAATCCTAGGTAGCGACTCTCCTGGGGGCCATCAGGCTCACTAGCACTGAAGCAACACGTGGGAGTAAATAACTATACAAAATCCCTTGAAGTCCATGACGTTACTTTGACCCCTCCTGTGTAATCTATGAAAATAAAATCATGGTGAAGAAGCATTCCACGCAGTGAAAATGAGTGAAGAGAATGCACAAGGTCTGGAGACAAGGTTAGTGGGACACATGAAAGTGCAAGGAACAGCCTACTAAGCCCCCCTACCCCCTCAATATTAACCACAGGTAGAGATTATGGGTTCTACTAGTGAATTTCCATTTTTTGTAGTTGCTACAACACCCTCTGAAATTTGGCACCTGTTTGAAATTTAGAGCCCCTGATTGCTTTTGATAAAGGAAATTCTATTTCATCCTTAGCCATGATCCTTAAGAAAATTCCTCCTCATGCAGGTATCTTCAAAACAAATTGATAACTTTTTTCCAAGTTGGTCACAAAGTTGCAATGTCACTCCCCTTTCAATTTTTTGACATTTGCAACCATGCAACCTTATGACTGAGAGACCTCCAGGTCAGCACATTTCCAAGTTGCAAGGTTGTAAACTTGATTCAAATCCCATATTTGTGACTATGTGACCTTGCAACCTATTGACCTCTAGGTGTTCATGTCGCAAGGTCACAAGGTTGCATCCACACCCGACTAAGCGTGATTTATGACTTTGTGACCCCCATTAATGACCACACGTGAGACCCCTTTATAAATAGAAGGGTCGCATAGGCTGCATTTGACCAGCGCGATGGAGTAAGCAAGAATCCTGAAGAGCCAATCAGAGGGCAATTTTTCCTGGGTAAGTTTTCGAAACCTCCTGTTGTTTTCCTTTTCATTGGTTGTTTCTTTACTTGTTCCAGGCCTAGATTAATAATTTCCCTTGGTTCCACACAATTTCAACCCCATCCCTCACTGTCACTCTAGCTAGGGTTTCCCATTTCCCTTTCTATTCCCATCATGCTTGGGGACATTTTGAACCTCTCATGTCTCCTCAAGCCACCAGATGCACCCCTTTTTGTCCTTCATGTGAGCCTTCCAACCTTGGTTTACTTCCCTCGTTAGATTTTTCTCCCTTGATTTCCACATCTTCTCCACGA
Source organism: Pinus albicaulis (assembly GCA_034641835.2). Lineage (NCBI taxonomy): Eukaryota > Viridiplantae > Streptophyta > Pinopsida > Pinales > Pinaceae > Pinus > Pinus albicaulis. The sequence goes on along the minus strand of JAXQQM020063686.1, from coordinate 41,595 downwards.
TTTGCGATTTCCTAGTTTTCCTCAGAAAGCCCTAACAGGACCCTATGACCTCATGACCTTGCAACTTTGTGGCTTAGCGACCTGGTCGCTAGGTCATAGGCTTCCCAATATACACTATAACGACTAGCATAGGTCACAACGACCTAGCCTGAGTAGCAAAAACCTTAGTGGGTCTACTCAGTCCCTTTATTTTTCTTTGATGCCAACTATCTTATTGTGGGAATGTTTTCTGAACAGGCCAAGGGATATCGAAGGTGAGCTCAAGTGTGTCTCCATATTTTCGGGCTCAATCAACATTGGGCCTCCTCCAGTTTGAAGGAGAGACAAAAGCCCAAAGATAGAGCTATCAGAAGGATAAATGCCCCCTCCGCTGTCCCATATCTATGGAGACACCGTCTGTGTCTTCGAGAAAGGTGACAAGATAACATGCTAGAAAGTCTAATAGGAATTCACAAAGAAATAATTCCTGGAGGACCTCAACGACTGACAGGTATACATTCAAGTTAAGGCATTGATGCTTCACTATGTGGGCGCCCACCCACCAATCTTCCCATACGTGAAATTAGTTGAATGGATCCTCCAGAAGATCGATTAATAGTTCTAGGTCATCCATGATTATGTATGGTATCCCTTTTCCAATATGATTGGAAAGGACACAAAGGTAAACTATGCAGTCCCCAATAGGGAGGAAAATTTCAATACCCGCTAGGTCACCACAGATGATGTACCGATACAGGATACCTTGAAGGGAAAGCCGGAGAACCCTGAGAATTTTAAAGGGAAGATAAATCAAGAATAAAAAATTGATGGCCTTAGGAAGGTTTACAGGCTCCTTGTAGATATGACGTGCAGGTTGTACGACAAGAAGGACACCACTACTTTCAATGGAACATGGGTTCAACTCATGTATGTGATCACCTCCTATGACACTCAGTTCAACTAGGCACATGTAGTAGTGTGGGCTCTCAGAGTGAACATATCAGAAACCCAGCTACCGGAAGAAGGATGTGCATCAAAATTTTACATGGATTTGTACATCTTAGATGTACTGTGCGCACAGTGAAATTTTTAGTATTGGTCACATAGCTGGGATGCGAAACACATTGGACCTATTCAAAAATATTTGAACGAGACAGTAACAAAGGTAGAAAACTAGTTCCTCATCCCAGAAATCACTTTTTTTAGGGTCTTTGGATCATTCAAGGCATCTCACGCAATACACAAGTTCGTCACTGAAAAAATTCTACTACAAGAGGTGTCCTATCAAATGACGAGTGGGTTTTTTAAGACCCTCAGCAAGGGCAAGAACAAATCATAGCCTAACCTCTTGCTTAATATTGGTCCCTATACTATTAAGGATTTCATGACAGTAGAAGCAGAGGCAGAAGACATCAAAGGATTTCGCTTCATAAGCTTCGCCGACAGGTGTTACGTCCTGGAAATAATCATCCCCGTGCAGTGCAAGCGAGCCAAATTTAACCAGAAATATCAGCACACAGAGTGCCCCATTGAAGAACAGGCTAAAAATTGGTACAATGAAAATAGAGAAGCAGCTCCTAGAGGACAAGCCAACTTCAGCGGAGATCAAGCGAGTCAGGATGACCAAACACTAGAAGGGAGAGGAGACACATTGAAGAAGAAGGATGCTGTGGGAAGAGCAGCATCTTCCCAATCCAAAAGACCGAAGAATACTACAAGAAGTAATCCTCCTAAGGATCACCAGGAAGGAAGGGTCAAAGAGGCCAAAGCATAGCAAGAGGCCGAGAAAAATCTAAGAGAAGAAGATCTCAAAAAAGCCCAAGGTGCCCTGGCACAGCAACAGGAAGAATAAAAAGAGAAGAAACATACTTAAGAAAAACACAAGATGCAATATAAAGAGGAACAGAAGAAGAAACAAGTAGAAGAGGCCTGCAAGAAAAAGGACGAAGAAAAATCGTAGAAAAGGGAGCCTCAACACAGGCTTAAGCAGGAGCAGGATAAAGAAGAAGCTGAAAATAAGAGAAAGGAAGAAGAAGAAAAAAAGAGGAGAAAGGAGGAAGAATCTCAGAATTTACAGGTGGATGCATCCAAGGAGGGATAGGGAAGCAAGTCACAACCCTCAAAGACTGGGGGGAAAGCAAACTTGCCACATATTGAGGTACCCCCGACAGCTCCCATGATAGGGGGACACCTCCCGCTCTCAAAACTTTGCATGCTAGGGGAGCATGAGGATGATGTATTGGATCTGACAAGACTATCTTATAACCAATACACTTATAAAATTAGGCAGGAAAGGAGAAAATTCATTGCATGGAATCTAGTGAAGCCCGTTGTAGTGACCATAGAAAAGAACATAGTACTCGACACCAAAACTAACCCCATGATCATAGCAATGTCAGGAACCACCTTTGTAGTTTCCATAAAATAAAATGTTAGCAAGGTGAGCAGAGAGATCTTGCTTTTGTAGAGTAGACTCTAGGCATCCGAAAAAAGGGAAACCCAAGTAGAGACAGAAAAGAATGCCTAGAAGCTGAAAATGAAAGGCTTCAACTCATGATCACTCAGGCTAGTAGGCTACGTACCGCCATTCAGGGACAATTTGATACCTTAGATAACACCATGAAGAAAGTGTATGATGTTAGAAAAATTTTATATTACAGAGCAATGCAACACATAAGATATGTGGAAAAAGCAAGCACACAAAACACATAAAACCAGAGAGACATAGATATACGTGGTTCACCCAATTTGGGCTGCGTCAACCATGAATAGCTAGTCCTTCATGTCTAATATTTAGCAAAATGAAGACCCACTAAAATGATTAAAGGAAAAGGACTCGCAAAACTCATGGTTGAATCAAATTTTGAAGCACTAGACATGAATATGATTGATACATTAGAGGAAGAAGAAAAATTCACAGCTCTACCCATTGAAGATGTATTTCTGAATTCATCTTGGTATGCAGATATTCTATATGTGATTTTTTATATTAATGCTCCTCTGACTTTATCCAAAACAAAAGCTAGATTCTTGAAACAAAAAGCTTTAAATTTAAGCATATTATATGGAGCTTTGTATTGGAAAAATTATGTTTGCATCTTGCTTAAATGTTTGCTTCAAGATGATGTAGATAGAATTATGCATGAGTTCCTGAAGGAGAGTGTGGAGGTCACCTCTACTGGAAAGCCATAGCAAATAAAATCCTTAGAGATGGCTACTATTGGCCCACTCTTTTCTGCGACACACACAAGCTAGTTGAAACTTGCCGTAAATGTGGAATATTTGATGGAAAGAAAAAACTCCTACCCTTGCTTTGCATCCCATAAGTGTTGAAACCCCTTTTCAACAATGGGGTTTAGATTTCATTGGCGAAATCCACCCTACCTCATCTTCCCAACACAATTTGATTCCCGTTGCTACTGATTATTTCACCAAGCAGAGAGAAGCCATCCCTTCAAGGAATGCTACCAAGTTTGCCATCATAAAATTCCTTGAAACCAACATCCTGTCCAGTTTTGGTTGTACCAAAAAGATAATCACCGATAATGCAGCTGCATTTAAGTCCAAAATAATGGTGTATTTTTGCTACAAGTACCACATCACACTGGGGCACTCTATGACTTATTACTCTCAAGGTAATGGACAGGCTGATTCCTATAACAAAATTTTGGTGAACATCATCAAGAAGTTGCTAGAAGAGAACCAAAAATCATGGCATAGCAAACTGGTGCTTGAACCATGGGCTAATATACATACAACTAATAAATATATCAATATGTCTCCCTATTAGCCAGTTTATGGCATGGATTCTATTTTCCAAAAATCCTTGGGAGTTCTAGTTATGAAGCTTCTTCAAGAGGTGAAACCAAAGGAGAATTACATGCAAAGGAGGCTGAACCAAACCATTCATTTGCAATAGTCAAGGGCAGAAGTTTACAAAATAACACAAGCAGCGCAAGAGAATATCGAGAATATCTTTGACAGAAGGACCAAAGCCAATGACTTCCATATTGGAGACAAGGTGTTGAAATGGGATTCAGGGAGAGAGGACAAATGAAAACATTAAAAAATTGAAAATTTGTGGAAATTTCCTTACATCATTCATTCAGTTAGAGGTAACAATGATTTCTTTTTACAAGAGCTGGATGGAGTAGAGTTATTCGGAGGTCCTGTCAATGGTAGAATGCTCAAATAGTATTTTTGTCAAAATACCTAGTTTGGAGCTTTCATTCATTGTACATAACATTAATAGAAGAAAAATCAGAAAAAAAAAACACAAAAACAGAAAAAAGAAGTAAAAGAGGGTAGGAAAATAATAGGTACAGATCCATACCCAAAAAACGAGTGTTGCTGAAAGTGTGAAAGGCTAAATTCCACTACTAGTTGAAAATAAAGAATCTTGTTCAGTCATCTACCCTAATCTTGAATAAACATGTTTTAAATTTATGTTGATAGGTTAGTGAAAGAAGACCGGTCAAACCATTTAAGCTTGACTTTTTAGTAGATTAGATTAGTAAAATATTGTTGGTTCCTAAATTTTTTTTAACCAGCTCCAAAAATAGAAAAAAAGAGACATCAACGCCTTAGAAATAAGCCACTTCGAGGGGGCAACCTCAAATACATTACATGAATGAAAAATTCTTGGATGATACAAATTACAAAACCTCCTTTCTATATATAGGAGTCCATGGGTCCACAATGTAATCCTAATTGAACTAACAATATTAATTTAAGGGCACAATAATAACAATATGGGGGTTAGAGGGGTACAATAATAAGAATAAGGGGGTTACAATAACAACAATAAGGGACTATACTATACTAGTAATATAGGGACCTAACATGCCCCTCTCCTTCAAAAATGTGTTGTCCTCAACACTTGAGTAGCTCTTGGTGCTTCTGTATAAAATTTTCATCCTCCCATGTAGAAGGGTAAGTTCTTCCACTTGATGAGATACTCTGAAATTGATCGATATCCTTCAAAACATTTATTTACTATCTCAGTTTCACCATCGGATTGAGGATGATAAGATGAACTATGAGCTAATTGAGTACCCAAACAAGAAAATAACTCCATCCAAAAATTTCCAGTAAAAATGGGATCTCTATCGCTCACAATAACCCTTGGGTTCCCATGTAGCTTTTGAATTATGTCCATAAATGTAGTAGCAACTATACTTGCTTTATATGGATGAGATAATGCACAAAAGTGTGCATAATTGGTATGTCTATCAACTACCACCATGATGATACTCTTTCCTTTGGACTTAGGTAAACCTGTGATAATATCCATTGAAATCTCCTCCCAACATTGACTTGGAATGGATAAAGTTTGTAGAAGACCTGAGGTCTTAATTGTCTCAACTTTATTCTGCGGGCAAACCAAACGTTCCACCACAAAATTTTGAATATCAAATTTAAGGCCATCCCAAAAAATTCTTTCTTCACCCTCCGGTAAGTTTTTAAAGACCTTGAGTGTCGTACTAAAGGAGAAGTATGCAATTCCAAAAGAATCTTTTATTCTAGTTGGGAATTATTACAAAGATATAAGCAATATTTGTACCATAACGAATCATTTTTCCAACTAAATGTATCAGATTTACTAGGATATTGCTGCAAATTTTGAATGAGTGTCCAAACTTCTTCGTCCTTCTTCCATTCATCTCTTGCTTCGGTTATCCAATCTGGTTCGATAATAAAAATGGCACAAAGCAATTCTTCCACCTCTTCATTCTTTCTTGAGAGTGCATCTGCAACAACATTTAGCTTCCCTTTTTTGTAAATTATTTCAAAGTCATAACCCAACATCTTTGTAACCCATTTTTTCTGCTCTTTTGAAGATAGTCTTTGTTCCAAAAAGTCTCTAAGACTATCATGATCAGTTTTTACCTTGAAGTGTCTTCCCATTAGGTAAGTTATCCATTTCTTTAGTGCCTGTAGTATTGCTAACATTTCCTTCTCATAAATAGGTTTCTATAAATACTTTCCTTTGATTGGACGACTTTCAAAAGCAATGGTTCATCCTTCTTGCATTAAAACAACACCAATTCCATTTCTCGAGGCATCACATTCCACAATAAAGGTTTTTATGAAGTATGGCCTAGCTAACACTGGTACTAGGCACATTTCCTCTTTAATATGTTCAAAGGCCTTAGTTGTTTCAGGAGTCCATGAAAATGCATCTTTCTTCAATAATTTTGTTAGAGGTGCTGCTATTCTACCATAATTCTTAACAAACTTGCGATAATACCCTCTTAACACGAGAAATCCTCGCAACTACTTTATGGTTGTGGGGACTTTCCATTCCTTAATGTCTTTAATTTTGTTAGGGTCTACCTTAACACCCTCGTGATATACAATATGACCCGATATTCCACCTCTTGTACTCCAAAGAATCATTTGGATGTTATTTCATATAATTGTTTCTCTTGCAATAGTTTGAGCACCTTGTCAACATGCTGAACATGATCCTTCCAATACCTGTTGTAGGTTAATATATCATCAAAAAATACTAGAACAAATTTTCTAAGGAAGGGTTTGAAAATGGAATTCATCAACCCTTGAAATGTAGAAGGTGCATTGGTAAGGCCAAAAGGCATGACCAAAAATCCATAATGACCCTCATGAGTTAGAAATGTAGTTTTCAGAATATCTTCAATCTTCATTGTAATTTAATGATATCCTTAACGAAGATCCAACTTGTTAAAATAAATTGCTCCATGTAATTCATCCAATAATTCATTAATCACAAGAATGGGAAATTTATCTTTAATGGTGAGCTTATTGAGCTCCCTATAATCCGGACACATGCACCATGATCCATCCTTCTTGTGTACAAATACTACAGGAGCAGAGAAATAACTTCGACTAGGATGAATTATACCCGCCTCTAACATTTCTGCAATCACAGGTTCAATTTCACCCTTTGGACATAAGGATATCTATAAGGCCTGATGTTTGGAGGAACACTTCCTGGAATAAAATGAATTTCATGATCATGATCATGAATAGGTGGGAACCCTTTGGGAGTTTCAAACACTTTGGAATGATTTTCCAATATTTTCTGGAGATCTACAAAAATATTAGATTTTGATGTCGGAACTTCTAGTGAGCATAATTGTGCAATTACGCGTCGTTGTTATTTATTTAGAAGCTTTTTAATGACATTAGAGCTTATTATATTTCTTGGCTTCCCTACAATACCCTGTAATTTTACTTCCTTTCCTTATGAAAAAAATTTCAAGAAAATTTCTCGAAAATTAAAAGTTACCGTCCCCAAAGATTGTAACCATTGTAATCCTAGTACAGCATCAACACCTCCCATAGGAATGGAAAGCATTGGACTATTCAATACATATTTCCCCATGGTTAGCTTGATATTATGGCATTTTCCAGAGAAATTTATAGTTAATCCATTTGCAACCATCACTTGAAATTCTGGTGTTGTGTATAGGAAACAATTCAATTCCTTGGCTACCTTACAATGAATAAAATTATGGTTGCTACCTAAATCAATCAACACTATTACCTTTTTCTTCTTGATATGTCCTACTATATTGAGAGTTTAAGGAGTGGTAATTCCTGCCAATTCATTACACGATATGGCCAGACTCATTTCTTCCTTTTCTAGGGCTGGTTCCTGGTGTATATCCTATTTTTGTTCATTTTCTTCTTCCTCTTCACAATCTATGTAAAATAGTTTCTTCTCGGCACACTTATGACCTTTAGTGTATTTTCTATCACAATTGTAGCAAATCCATTTTTATTTTTTTCTTCCAATTTTTTTGGTGTCAACCTTGTGGGTTGTGGAAATTTAGGAGTAGCAACACTTCCATCTTTATATGAGTGGTAGTCTTCCTTGTTGCCATAATTTTACATTTAATTTTTCTTTCCAACCTGAATGCCTTCTCCAATGAATCAGGTTCCAAAGCATGAAATTCATGTTGGATGTTATCCTTTAAAGTACCTATGAAGAGGTCAATCGTGTGCTCCTTTGAAATATCAGTTACCCTTATATTCAATTTTTGGAAATCCTCAATGTGCTCCCCCACTAAACAGTTTTGTTTCAGATTTATCAATTGGCTAAAGAAAGCATTTCTCTTTGTATCCTCATAATGTGCTATCATTTCCCTCATAAAAATTAACCAAGTGACAATTTTGTTACGGGAGAAAAGCCATCGATACCATACAAATGTATTTTTTTCTAAATGTAAAGTTGCAATGCGTACCTTTTGTGTGTTTTGCACATTATTGAGATCAAAATATTGCTCCATCTGTAGTATTCATGTTACAGAATCGTTTCCATCAAACTTCCTCATATCCATTTTTGGAATATGGTGGTTCTTCCCTCCAACATTAAAGTTTATGAAATCACAATTAACATTTGTTTTTTTCTCATCATGAGTTTCCTCTACTATCTTTTCACCATTAGGAAACATTTCTTGTATCAACTTTGTCAAACCTTCCATGTCTATTTTTAGATCATTCTTCATGTTTTCCATATTAGCTTCCATGTCATCCATCTTAGATTTCATGCCATCCTCCATGCCATTCTTCAAACCATCCATTCCTTTCTTCAAACCATCCATCTTAGTTTCCACGCCTTTCTTCAAAACTTCCATGTCATTTTTTGTTGCTCTTTGCGAGAGAGAAATTTGTTGCACTTGGTCTTGTAATTTTGATATGTTATGCTACCATTATTCGTCTTCATGAGTCATAGTAGAGCCTTCTAAAGGCTTAATGGGTGTTGAATTATTTTTAGGGGCCATTTTAGAATCCAATACTGATATCTATTCTACAATATGCCCTTGGAATCAATTCAACTTGATTCTTCAAACAAGATTTATGCAATTCGGAAAAAAAATTACACACCTTTTACTTGCTTTTGAGGAGCTCGATATTGAAATTGACTTATCTATATAATTGCAGATCCTCAATATCTAAAATTCAGCCCTGTAGTAGTCCTCTGAAGATTCTTTCAAATGCCACAGGTCTGACTTGATTTGGATTCTTCAAGGCAAAGTTATGTCCAATCTCCCACAATGACCTAATTATGGACTAGTTCAGTAGAGCGAACTTTTACGACTTGCCACGTGTCACTGTTTTCTTAGCTCCTCATTTATAGATAGAAACTACATTCTGGTTTACTTTCACATTCAAGTTTTATAGAATTTTAATCTGATGTTCGAGTAAAATATTTTTGAATATTTTCCGTTAATCACCTTCTTTGAGATGAAATTTGGGAGCCTAAAAAGGTACCTAATCACAGATCATATTCCAAAAAATATTATAATCCAAGCTCAAATCTCAAGTAACGCTCTTCCTCAAGCTTTCAACTTTGTTCTTTACAATTTTTAAATTCTAAACCTTTGTAGAAAAACAGTTATAGAGAAAACTTTGCGATGACCTTTTTAAGTGAAATTCAGGAACCTACAAACATACCTAACTTTGATAGATCGTATCTCCGAAAATATTGTGAACCAAGCTCTAAAATTTTGCGATGATGTTCCTCAGGATTTTGACTTTTCACTCTAAAAAATTTTGCTTCTGAACCTTTGTAGAAAAAGCGAAGACAAAAATTTATAGCGAAAATTCCACGATGACCTATTTGGAGCAGCAAAACCCTAGAATCCAAAGCTCTGATACCAAATGTTGTGTAACCAACTTCAAAAATAGAAGAAAAGAGATATCAATGCCTTAGAAATAAGCTGATTTGAGGGGGAAACCTCCAATACATTACATTAATGAAAAATTCTTGGATGATACAAATTACAAAACCCCCTTTCTATATATAGGACTCCATGGGGCCACAATGTAATCCTAGTGGGGCCACAATGTTATCCTAGCCGACCAAACAATATTAATTTAAGGGCACAATAATAACAATATGGGGGTTACAAGGGTACAATAATAACAATAAGGGGGTTACAATAATAACAATAAGGGACTATACTAGTAATATAGGGACCTAAGACTAAAGCACAAATATGAACAAAGAGAAAAAGAGGGATGCCTAACAAATTCTAAATCACAGGCTTCAAGTTTTCTAGTTTTTTATTGTACAAAAATGATGTTTATGTGCAGCTTGTCCAAATGTTACAGTCCATGGCAAATCAGATTGCCCAGTCCTATTTTGATCATGTTTTCAATTTCATGTTAGTAGGATATAGAATAAAGTTTGTCAAATAGCCTAATCTTCACAAATGAGTAGACTAGGTAGAGAATAAGTAGATTTCATTAGTCTAATCTGAAATCTTTGAAGTAATAAGGGTACAAGTAGGTAGTTTTGTATGCTTTCAAAAGAAAATAATTTCGAGGGTTTGATAGGCCAAGTGCACCCAAAAAAAGAAAAAATGTTAGGCAAAGTAGGAAGTGTAGGTATAAATGAGGTTGAACCAATCATGTTTTCAGATTTTTTGGGATCATACCTTCAAGAGAACATCAACAGATGAAGGAAGAAAGGATCTGCAAAGTGCAAGTAAGGCACTGGTCTTCAAAACTCGGATATTTGAGCTGTGAGGTCCTGGACACCTAGTAAAAAGGAGATGCCCTCCCCATTTTTACTATATATATATGACTAAATATCAGTTCTACATTTCTAAAAACAAGATTCCTGAATATTTTTTGTTTTAGAAATCTCACTAGCTTCATTATCCTTATACCATATTTTTCACTATTCTACTATTTTTCCATTCCATGGTTAACCTACCACTCCTAAAATACAACTCATTGGTTTTTTCCACTCATATATATCCTATTTTCCCACTTATAACCTTAGCACTATGTTCTAACTTTGCCTAACCCCTCCACTTTCCATCTAGGGTTCCCAAGCATCGCATTCCTTCCTATGTTCACCAGGTTCCTCAAGCATAGATGGTCTCGAAACTATCTCTGTAGGCTCTTTACATAAATAAAGTACATTGGATTTTGGATCTTCAATAGATCAATTTGTCAAAAACTTTATTTTTACACTTGAAGATCCTAAACTAGATTTTAGTCAAACAATCCTCCCATTAGGCCATACGGGTTTCATAGGTTGAAGGGTTTTCATTTGGTGTTTAAAGCGCTATTTTTCCTGGGCTAGAAACTGGCTCAAATGTAAGAGAATATGAGCACATGGTTGTCCAAGAAAGATTAGAATATCTCCAAGGAGGACTACTTTATCAAGTTCAAGTTCTACAAAGAGAAAATGTGAAGTTTGACACTTCTGCAAGAGTGTTAAAATGACTATCAACGGACAATGGGTAAGGTAAAAGGCCTTCTCCTCAGTAAATGCATTCACAGGAAAGAGAGAGGAAGCAGTTTTTGTTCAAGAATGATCAATTTTTCTAAGCCTAATTGGGCCAGCAGTGTGCCAAGAAAGGATCCAATGCAGCAAATAACATGGAGGAGGTACATCAAGAAAACCAAACATGAAGAGAATTTTTTCAAAAATTATAGATAAAAAGGGGAAAAAGGTGAGGTGAAATGGATAGAAATGAATGAACATGAAAGGGCTATAGAGAACTTAGAAGACAACATTGGTAATTGTTCTCAAGCATCCCAAAAACCTAGTGTTTTGGTAACGTGATCAAAGAAGGTGAAAGGGTGAGTTTGGAATCCATAATGACAGCAAAATGATTCTGAAGATGTCACTGTTTATAGAGATTCCAAACTCATCCCAAGGAGTTTGTCATGCCAAAAATGGTCAAAAGAGGTGAAATGATGATGTTAAGCCCTCATGATGACAATAAAAGGAAGATATGAAGGGGCTACTATGTGTAACATCCCAGAGTTCGCCAATGTGAAATGCCCCACCATCTCAAAGAGTAAAAATGTAAAGTTGATCAGTGAGGAAGGGAGGATCATTGTTTTCAAGGCACCTGCAAATCAGAAGTGGCCGAAGAAGGTAAAGGGCATTGTTTTGATTCCATAATGCACATGTCAAAGGAGTGATGGGATGGTGTTTCCTTGTCTTTTAGTTTATAAGGGGTCAAAATCAAGCATATCAAGCCCCCAAGATTAAATAAGGTAAAGTTCATCATCTGAGGAACCTGCAGAGTAAACAGTGTAAAAAGGGTTAGTGAGCAAAATGTAAGAAAGGCAGATTCAATATTATGATGAAAAACACAACCTTGAAGATGCCATTATGTGTAGCCCTCTCTAATATTGTCAAAGGATAATTTTTCATGATCAAAGGAGTAAGAGAAAACCAAGTCAGTATTTTAAAAGTCTCTTACAAATCAGCAGTGACCAAAGAAGGTAAAGGGCATGATTTGAATTCCGAGGTACAGGACAAGGAATTTTTTGAAGAAGTTACTGTGTGGTTAAATCACCAAAATGATAAAATGAAGATGTCAACTATCAAAGAGCAGAAAGGAAGCCACTTCAATGTCTTTCATGTCACCTGTAAGAAAAGGTAAGAGAAATATCAGTAAAAGTGACAAAGGATTGAAAAACATTCTAAAAGTGAGTTTCGTGGTTAAATTAAAGTTTTATGGGCTATATAAAATTTTCTAGCACTTCAAAAACTCATTCTGTACTTGAAAAAATCATCAAAGCCATCTGGAGAAAAAAACTGTGAATTTCAAATCAATTTCGGGTAAGTATACCCGGCGCTGCACGTTTAGGACTACACTGTGCATCTGCGTAGTTTCCCCATTCAAATTTACACGATGCTACGTGCCTGTGAGTACATGTTGTGTGTTCGGTCAGACACTGCGCATTGACCCAACACACCCAACAGACTGGGCAGAAGCACTCTAGCACTATTCACCCGACACACAGTGCTACATGCAACCTTGCTCGACAGGCTTGTCAGGCCCAACAAACACGTTCAACGCTGCACCTTTTCCCACCTGCCATCTCATTCAGTCCATTCAGCGATGCGTTGTTGCCAACGTAACAGCTTGAAAACGCATTCAAACACTGCACATTTGGCCAGAAGGGCCTCCACACCATCTCCTTCACTCAAATCAACTCAGAATTTTTCCAAACTACCTCCAAAGCTTTTTAAAACAACTTTAAAGGGTAAGTGAAAAATATAAAGCTCCATTTTAAGGTTTTTTCTATCATTTGATTAAAAGAAGGAAACCCTAGGGTGAAAACCTAAATTTCATGCCTAAGAACATTGATTAATCCTCCCTCATCTTCCTATAAAGGGAATATCAGTCAAAATAGGGGAAAATTGAGGTGGTTACAGTTGATTTGATATTGGTCATCCATCAGAGAATAATAACTTTGTCCCTTACGCTGCAATAATTTTGACCTTACATCATTCTCTCTCATTGCAATATTGACATAAGTGCAAAGTATGTCGAAGCTGAGTTTTTACAACTCAGAAAGGGTAGTCATTGATTTTGCCTCTCACTCATAGTCATACACCCTACCCTCACTCATTCACTGCTCCACTTGTAAAAACTGCCCTTTTTCATCACCACTCCATTACCTTATTCCACATCCATTTCATAAGAAGAGCTAGGGTTTCAAAAGAAACAGTGATCAAAATGTCAAGAGAAGGAGGCAATGCTAGTGAAGGGGAAGGCCAAGTGCCTAAGAGGCATCAATACAATTGTGGAAGCATTAATAGGTTTGAGCCTCAAAATACAATGGAGCATAATGCCTCTCCTATGACTGTCACATGTTTTCAAAATGTGGGGTGTTTTCATTTTTGTGAAAGAGTATAACAGGTACAAAGTCACCCTCATCTCACTAGGCTCTTCATCCTTAACCTACATGAGAAAAAAGTCAATCTTGCAGGGGTAAACTTTGAGTTGTCATCAGATATCATTGATACTTCCACTCGGATTCCTAGTGTTGATGAAAAGTGGTTCAAACATGCCAATTTAGACATCAGATAGTATGAGCTACTCCTCAAACCCAAGTAAAAAGACTAAAATAATTATATATTTCCTTTTTCACATTTTCTTTAGGGGTATGCACCCATGATGAGGGTCATTATGAAACACTTCACATGTGAGGGAAGGCTTTCTAGGCATTATTCCTATCACTTCAGATTGCTCATGCACTTCACTAGGGTTAAGTTGTTGCATTTTCCCTACTATCTCTACAGTAGTATTGAAAAGATGTCTTATATTGTACAACAGATGGACCCTTTACAAGAAATGTAGAGCCTCTTTCACCATTCTCTCATTAAGATGGTTGTGATGCATCAATAAGAGAAAAATCATATTACATGGGAAGTTTTCATTTCCCATGAGGTCTTCACAAACCCACAACTCCATCCTCAGTAAAATGTGCCCTCATCATCACATCCTCCTGTCCTGACTCCTCCATCATCTCCCGATGAGCATGTTTCACCATCGACACTTCTTCCTTCACCTCAAGACAACCCTCCTTCATCACCCTCTCCTAGTGCATGAGGCAATGAGGAAAGTGAAAATGAACAATCAATTGACCATGAAGGAGAGGCTAATGATCAGTCAAGCAAAAATGAAGAAGAAGATAGTAAAGAGGAAGAAAATGAAGAGGTATAGGTCAGCCATGAGGCAGAAAGCATGGAAACATAAGAAAATAGGGATGTTATCAATAATGAGGCAAGAAAAAGTGAGGAGGAAGGAAGTAAATAACATGTAGTGAAACAAAGAGCCATGGTGATAGTCATGACAGTGAAAAATGTAAGGCTCCTAGTAGTAATGAGGATCAAAATGAAAGTGCAGAAAACAGTGAGGTGTTAAGCAAATAAAAATCAGCCAGTGAAGAAGATGAGGGAAGTGTAGAAGGTAGTGAAGACACAAATGAAGAAAGTGGTAAAGAATACATGGAGATATATTTCAATAAAGATGAAGAAGATGCCATTGAGTCTAAAGGTAGCGAGGCTGATGGTAACAGTAAAGAGTGTAGCGAGGCTGATGATAATAGTAAAGAGCACAATGAGGGTCACAACATTGAAGCAGAGAGCATGGAAGAGAATGCAGATATTAGTGGTGATGAAGGCAATACAGAAACAAATGATGAAGCACCTAACATTCAAGACAATGAAGGTGAGGCTGATGTAAATGATGCCAATATCAGTGATGATGACATCCCACAATTCAGTGGAGAAAATGAAGATCCCAAAAGCAATGAAAAAGAAGAAATTGATTTTGATATCAGTGAAACAATATCAGCGAGGCAAAGGAAAATAGTGAAGATAAATATAGTGCAGAAAACATTGATGAAGCAAAGAGCATGGAGAAATATGAAAGAAGACATGAGAGCATCCATAAAAGCTAAAAGGTGAGTAAGGATATCACTAATGATGACGGTCAAGATGGCAGCCATGGTGAAGACACCAAAATGAGCATAATTCAACATTTTTCTTCAACCTATCAAAGAGGAATCAGGTATATGTTTGCTTCCTCTAAAATGCAAGGGGCCATGCCTTCCACTTCCACCAAGTAGCTGGACAATGGAAAATAGAAGGTCATAGAGGAAAAATAAGAGATCAACATGAGACTGAGCAGGAGTTTGAACTCATTCATGTTGACAGTGATGATGAAGTTGAAGCAAGGGTCACAAGAATGTTGCTCAAGGGTAAGGATTCCCAAATAAAATATTTGCAAGTGAACCTAGCTAGGGCTAGGAATGTCATCCACTACTATGAGATTGAAAGCAAGCATTTGGAGGCACAAAAAGCCATTTATTAGGGTAGGGAAATCAAAGCCCGCAAAGAGGCTGAAAGGACCAAGGTTAGGCTTGATGAAGTCTTGGGTGTTTTTGAGGATAGTGAAGATGAAAAAGGGAAGTTATCTAGAAGAAGGTCAAGAACAATGGGCTTGAGGAGGACTTGGCCAAGGAAAGAGAGTAAGAGACAACCTTGGCAGAGTAGCTCACTCCAAGTGAGCTACTTGGCGTGGAGATTTAATATGACCAGGAACCTTGGTTAGAGAGGGATAAAACATACTTGGAGGATCAACTAGCAAAGACACAAAGGGACCTTGGCCTTCAGAAGAACATGGCCAAACACTATGACTTGAGAAATCAAATTACATAATTTGTCAAAATTCAAGCACTCAAGGAGGTAAAAGTCCAAGCAAACCTTCAAATCCTAGCTGATGCTTCTCTACAGGCATCCAAAACACCATGAGGGAGATATTTGCAAATTTTGGCAAGTTTTTGACAAAAAAAAAATTTGACTGATTTTGAGGGATAAGGGCATAGTGCCCTTGGCGCTGCGCTTTTTATCAGGGAATCCATTGTAGGTAAAGTTAACATTTTTGGATTCATCAAGCAAAGGGCATCATGAAAATTAAATTTTAGATCATTCAGAGCAGTTTTGGCCCTCCAAAAGGCCCAAAAACATGCAAATTTTCACTTTTCTACGATGTTTTGAGGGTTTGCATTGCGCCTTTAGAAGCCTTGGGATTTTTTTTGTTTTTGAATAGGTTAATGGATTCCAATAATTAAACCAAGTCAATTTTTGTAACGTAGACTTGATAATGTTTTCCACGTGCCATCATAGAGCTCATCTTGACATTAGGAAGGCTTTCAACTTTTAGCTGCAATGTGACCCAGTTTTCTCATCCAGGCACTGTGCCTTTGGACCTCCCTACTACGCCCTTATGTGAAAATGTCAAAAAAAGACACTGATTTACGAAAAATGTATATTTTGTGGATTTTTGGGCAAATCACTCGAAAGTTAGGTGTTAGGAGTTTTTTTCATTTATTTCCTTAGATATTTTATGCCTTGGGCCTTGCATGGTCTCTTTGGACATAAATTTTATTTATGACTATTTATGAAATTTTGGGAACCCTAGTTAGGGTTTTGGTCTTCTTTTCTTGTTAAATACATCATTGAGGCCTCATTGTATATGTTGGATGTTTATTGAGAGTAATACATAGACTTTGAGATTGGAGAGAAATTTGGCATTGGTTTTTGGGGATGGCTTGGCTTGCTTGACAATGGAGAAGGCTTACTTGTAGGACCCTTGAGCGTAGTTAATGGATATGTGTTTCTTATTTAGTTCATGTTTTCTCATGTTATCATTTTGTTCCATCTTTCTATTACAATAGGACAAAAGTTTTAGACAAAGAAATGTTGTTTAGACACACCTTAGCTCTATTTGTTCTCTATCGCTTCTATGTTTTCCTCTTCTAGGTAAGTTTAGAGAATTCTTAGTTCCTCTCTAGACCCACTTATGGTTTTTTACCTTAAATATGATTCAATTAAGAAAATGTCAAAGTAGTTTTATGGTTGGCCCTACTCTTTGTCATTACTTAAACATTGTTTTTAAGGTCTTTCACTTTGAAGTATTTCTGATTAGGTTTAGCTAAAGAGGTCTATGATTCACCATGCCCTTTTTCTCATCTTGAATAGTTGTTTTGGAGGTATTTATAGCTTTATTAATGATTTTAGGAGTTCCCACTTCTTTAATCTATGCTATGTGTTTATCTTAAATGTTTTCTTAAGCTTGAACGTGAAATAACTACAAGATTTACAAGTTTCTTGCCTTCTATAGTGCACTGGATTATTTTCATCATGCTTACTTGCTAGGGTTTAGTCAAAGAAGTTATTGGTATACCATGTCTTTGATTATTTTTTCATGCTTAGTAGTATTAAAGGCCATTCTTGTTACAAGTATTTGTTTAAGGATTCTTAACTACCCTTTTGCACCTACTATGTTCACAAATTTGATGTTCATTTCATTAACATAAAGCTTTTAGATCCATTTGGATTTGTTAGATTTTCCCTATAATACACCCTAGACCTATTGATTAAACTACTCAGGACCTTTGTAGACTTCGTAGCCCAATGGCTTGACAATTTTTCACTCCATCTATTTAGCTTGATGCCATACCCAACTAAAGAAATAAACAAACAAACCCTAAACCTAATAACTAGCCTAAAATCGAAACCCTAAAAATCAATTAGGTTCACATCCTTTACACAAACATAGAGAGAGCCCTCTCTAAGTCTAGGAAGGTGAGGTCCTAGGACTCCAAATACTGGTCCGATGTTACCCTTGTGCATTTGGTCTTGCCAATCTGAAAAATTACGGGGACCTAACAATAATTTTTGAACGATACTGTACAGAGCTTATTTATCATGAACGAATCTCAAAAGAAAACAAATCATGAAGGGAATATTTACAAATTTTCACATGTTCTTTTGGAATTCGCGACATTCTAGATAAGAAAGAAATAAATTCCATCAATATCCAACTTATGCATTTCTTTTAAGCATATACCTCAGTTTTTTATGATTACTTTGAAGAACTAATTATGCTGAAGTCCTCTCTTAACAATGCATATTTTCTACTAATGAAAATATAAGTTTTTTGTGGGGCTATATATATAGAGAGAGTCCAATTGCTTCTTATTCATTCAAAATATTCTAATGCAAACAATAAGAGGATGTGAAATTTATTCATTATTTTAATATGGAATACGAGGTGAATTATTAGAATTGATTTAATGTGGGTCATAACTAATATATTTCAATATAAGCATCGATTAAAATACTATAATATCAATGGTATCAAAAAACAATTTCCATATAATTATTTTAATTTTTAAAAAAATGGTTTAAAAAAATAGTTGAATAGAAATTTCATATGTATATGAAATTGATTTGAAATTAATTTAATATCACTAATTCATGTATTTATAAAAAAAAAATAGTATTAACCTTACATAAATTATTTAAATATTCATGTTAATAAATTTATTTCAATATCAATTTCAATATATTTATATACTTAATCTTAAACCGATATTTCATTTTTTTTTTTTTAACAATAACCTTAAGTTGTTGGGGCATATAGTAGATGTTGGTATGGTATTCTATTAAAATAAAATAGTATATGATGTGAAGCCGACTAGTTCAAACTCCATGGGGAAAAAATCTAGGCACCCTAATTTTTGGTGTGGAGGTGTGGCTAGTAAATCCACAATTTAGTTATGTAACCATATGAGGAAAGACATAAACTAGCAAGAACAAAAATTAATTTAATTTTAATGTGTAATAAAATATTTGAATACTCATGTTGATAAATATACTTCAAGGCCATTTTTTTATACATTAATATATTTAAATTTGATCATAAAAAAAATATTTCAATACAAATTTGGAATCAAACTTAGTAGGGAGGTTTAACTCTTCCATTTTTAGTAGGGAGTAGGAAATAAATCTATAAAAAAATATCTCAATATGGGTTATTAAAAATATATTTTAATAAAAACTTTAGTCGATAGAGAGAGCTATAGAAATATCAAATATCAAATACACATAAAAATATAACAATAACATATATTTAAAAATACATTAATAACAAAAAGTGATTTCAATATGAAAATTGTGAGACATATATTTAATATTGTTAGAAGAATAGAGAGATGAAAGAGTGATTACAAACAACACAAAATACACATTATGATTTTTTTATTGACCATAACAATTACACATTTATAGGACATAAACCTTACTTTCATACTTCTATATCATGGCTATAACTCATACGTAAAAAAAAACGACTTCTATATTAATGCTTGGGAACTCTCTCAATGACGACTCATGACAACACATGGATGAATTACTTCCAATAACCTCCCTTAATTCTTACGTAAAAAACATAAAAAAAACATATTACAACAACACGAATAATCTTTTTGTGACTGGTCTTCATCAACACCCACATCAACTCTCGAATCGTGTAAACACCTTTCTTTCACCGCCACATCTTTGAGATGTCAATTGACCTCCATTTAAGACGAAATTGTCGCTAACCATCGGTAGTGAGCTTTGAAATATGAACAATATTGACACCTCGGCTCATCGGGGCTTTTGCAATAATAGTTTTTAAGTAATGAACCATAGTATGGACCAATCACCATCTGTTGGATATTTAACTTTCCTTTATCCATCACTTCCTAGGATGGAGCTATAGATAGTAAATGTGTTGAAAAGTTGACCAAAAAACTTGACCTTACTAAAAAAAAAAAATTATGCTTCAGACACTGTGATTCCATTCTAAGAACCACCAACCCTTTTTGTAACCAAAATTGAAATACATAGAAAACTACTTCAACTCTCAAACACCATAAAAAAGAAAAAAAAGAAAAAAAAAACATATGGAGATAAAAGAAATGGCTCCTCTTTAATGATCTCTGAAAATCATACCAAATATAATAATAATAACTTTTCATATTGGTATTTTCCATCAAATATACATCCTTTGGATCTCAATATCTTAACAATATCACAATAATTTATTAGCTAAAGTCTAGAATGAGAAATGAAACCATTCAACCTACATGCCACAATTGTACATCTTGCGCCATGTGATAATCTCGAAAACCACCATTTAAATAGGTAGACATTGATGCCAATTGTACATTCACACTAGATCAAACCAAATCCATGTTGTTCCCTATTCTTCACAATCATAATTTCTCTTATTTTACAAATACTTGTCCACAATATAACTTCACACAATAGCAGTAACACTCGATATTCACAATTCTCCTTTGCATGCAATCACCCACAATGCAGACATAAATCTAATACTCACGCAAAATACTTACAGAAACAATAGATTATACACTATTTTAAACTAACCTATGTAATAGATATTATCATGGCCAAAATTTCATGATTGCAACCACTCTCATGAGTGGGCCAGGGTTGAACCACCTCTAACACCATGTTAGAAAAGTAGAGCGATAAAAGATGGATTACACACAACAAAAAACACACACTATGATGTGTTTATTTATCATGAAAATTACACATATATAATACATAAATATCTTACTTCCACACTTCTATATCACGACCATAACTCCTACATAAGAAATAACAACTTCTAGATTGATGTTTGAGAACTGTCAACTACTCATTAAAACACATGGAAGCATTATTTGCAATAAGTATTTCAATGTCCATGCATATGATATTTATTTCAAATAAAACCCTAAGA
The DNA here is from genome assembly GCA_034641835.2 of Pinus albicaulis. Lineage (NCBI taxonomy): Eukaryota > Viridiplantae > Streptophyta > Pinopsida > Pinales > Pinaceae > Pinus > Pinus albicaulis. Next base: position 20,719 of record JAXQQM020063686.1, on the reverse strand, counting down.
AATATCATCTATTTTGTGATCCTTTCTTTTTTGATGATGTATGTCCAACTTATCTATCTCTTTTTCAATATTCTAGATTATTATAGTTTCTAGAATATGCGGTGTTTTAATGTAAATATGAATTAAAATTGAATAAGAGTGATTAGAAATTTACAATATGTGGTGTTCCAATGAATTGTAGCTACATAAAAGTCATTATCATCTAAATTATTATGTAGATATAAGGCTACTTCAAACAAAAATCTATGCAAAAAACAATTTTATTGTTTTTTTCTCCACTTTATGCTATGCCAAAATATCTACATCTTGGTAAATACAAAAACAATTGTGTAATCATCTATTTCATTCGAATGTAAAAAATTGAGTTATCCTGAAATGAGAGGGATCTTTAATTCATTCAAATTTTAATTAAGAGTAGGAAATGAATGGTTAAAAAAATATTTCATTGTGGGTTATTAATAAAATATTTTAATATAAACCTTAATAGATAGAGAAAACAAAAGAAATGTAAAACAAATGAAAACATAAGAAGGAAAAATATCTAAAAATATATTAATAGAAGAATAATATTTCAAAATAGACAATGTGGAACATAAATAAAATATGGCAAGAATCATGTGTTTCTATGTTGGTCAAATAAAATCCGAAGGAATCTAATCTATGTAGTAATATTTGTTTGTTGTTTCATGATGTATGTCCAAGTTATTTAGCCCCCCTTTTCAATATTATAAATTATTATAGTTTCGAAATCATGTTCTATATATCCCTTCTTCTATATTCTAGATTATTATAACTTTTTGAATATGTGCGATTTTAATGTAAATGTCAATTATAATTGAAAAATAGTTATTAGCAATTTCTAATATGTGGCTTACCAATGAACTATAGCTACATGCTAGTCATTATGATCTATGTAATTTTTATTATCATATAAATTATTATATAGGTATTTAAACAAAATCTATATAATAAAATATTGTTGTCTTATTTTTCCAATTTAAGCTATGCCCAAAAGTCTATGACTTTATAAATACACAAATTAATAAGACGGATTTTTAATTCATTCAATTTTTTATATTGCTTAAGAAATAAATATATTCAATTTTTAATATGGAATGGAAAATAAATGTTTAAAAAAATTAAGCAAAACAGGTAGAGAAATATTTTAATATAAACCTTAATAAATAGTGAAATCCACATAGATATTAAAGGTATATAGAGATATAACAAGAACATATATTTAAAAGTGCATGAATAACTAAAAAATATTTTAATATGTACAATGTGGAGCTAAAATAAAATATTTCAATACCTATATTGAGTAATATCAATGCATTTGATATGTATTTTCAAATAAAATTACAAAAAATCACATCCATGTAGCCATATTGTTTGTTTATTTTACGATGTATGTCATCTTCTATCTCTTTTTCAATATGCTAGATGGTTATAGTTTCTAAATATGTGGTGCTTCAATCTAAATGTCAACTATAAATTGAAAATAGTTATTAGAACTTTATAACTCTATGATGTTCCAATGAATTATAACTACGTAAATTAGAACTTTATAACACTATGGTGTTCCAATGAGTTGAAGCTACATAAAATTCATTATCATCTAGGTTGTTGTGACTTTCATCGAAATTATTATATAGATCTTTGGGTATATCAAACACAAATCTACCTAATCTAATATTGCTGCCTTGTTTTTCAATTTATACTAAAACACCACATATTATAAAATTCTAATAAATCATATTCGCTTATAATTTCCATTAACAATCAAACAGCACATATTCTGGAACGTGATTTAACACTCTAACAATCTAAAATATTGGAGAGATAGATACGCGGGACATACATATCAAACAAGCTAACTAAGGCAGGCGGTGCACACAGGAGGACCGAGTTTCGGATTGCAAAGTTCTTCCCCGTAGGCAGCGGCTGAGACCCCGCTGCCTGCACTCCACGAAGCGTAGCCGTAACCGTTGAAGGGTGTGTTTCGTTGCAGATCTCTGAGCAAGTTCTCGAGATTTTTTATAACCCTCGACCGACATGGCTTTGGTTTTGTCCGTAGGAGAAACTACTTAACTCAACGATGATGTTGGTTTAGTGCCACCATTCCTCACCCATTGAAACAAACAAAACTTTCATTTTCCCCTTGATCTCATCCTTACACTACCCAACTACCTAATGAATAGGATGGGATTTTAGTGTTACGAAATGGAGGTATTTTACTTTCATCTGGTTTTGGCAACCATATTTTCTACTATTTAAATATTATAAAAAATCAATTTTAAGATTATTTTAAAATTAAAATTAAAAATTGAAGTTAATTATGAAATATATTTTACTTATATTATGAAATGGATGTATTACCTTTTGTTTAATGGTGAAAAGAATAGCCACACAATAAGGGAAAAGGGAAAGTACAACATAACTAATAATGTCTTCATTTTTTTTATTTTTTTTTAATAGAATAACAAAATCGAACTTATAAGAAGTTCACCACACCTAAATGATTACATCAAATTTTTAAATTTATGTGTTTATCACACTTAACTATTTTATAATTTAAAAATTTATGTCTTTCTCACAGTTCCGAGTGAGAAGGAATTATTCGTAATTTAATTAGTAGTTTCATCATTTACAATAAAACAGGTATAATTAGTGTAATAATATATAATAATTTAGTGTAATGATATAAGCATCAAACCACTTACTACATGATGCATCTCATATTTTTAATTAAAAATAAATAAAAATAAAATGAACACAAAAAGAATTAAATTATAATTTTATTTTAACATACTAATATTTTATTATTAACAATAATAAGAATCAATATATAATTAAAATGTTTATAAATATACTTACCTCTTATAAATATACTTTGTTATAATACTGTGAACCAATACAATGGCTTATCAGTACTATATGTCCAAAAAAACCATAAGCCACTTCATATGGAGAAATACATCTCAACCTTTGATTGATGCATACTATTAAAAATATTCCCTAGATGATAAGTTTCTACCATCAACCTAATAATTATCTATCAATAACTAAATTAATTAAATTAAAATTATGGAAACCCTACTCCAACATAGACATCCCTATGTATGTAATTGCTAGTAAACAGGGATAAACATCAAAATACTTACCTCATAATATTCCCTACATTGTTAAGATCTTGGAAAGACAAAATATTAACTAAATTATAACTTACTTTTAATTTATTCTTATTATTAATTTTAATGATAAAAAGAAAAAATATGAGTTAAACATACATACATTTAAAAATGCATGTAAAACTATTGATAACTATGAACATTCTTCAAGCCTAAATATATGTTGTTTCAATAGCATGACTACTTAATACCACAAGTGCCAAAAACCATGAACTTATTTTAATTAATAATGAATTTAAATTAAATGGAATAACTACTTTTAAATAAATATCAGTCATTGATTTCTGACTACTACTACCATCATATAATCATCTTAGCTATGGATTTATTAAGTGCCCACAAAAATGAAATATCCAAAGAGTCAAAGATATTTCTGAGTGGAAAACATGAGAAAATATTTTGAAGTGGAGAGATTTAATTCGCTTCAACTTGCGCACTCTGAGGGGTGAAATATTTGAAGAGACAAACCTATTTTTGATTGCAAAAGTAGAGGAAATATTTTCAAAGCGAGAGATTTAATTTCGAGTTAAGATGGATCTATGCTAAGATGGATCTATGTTATATTTTATCAAAATAATAATAAAATGTTTAAGCTATAAGAAATTTTTTATATTTTAACTAGTTTATATATTATGTACATAGTTGAAATTGAAATGTTCTATTTCTCATTCACATTTTCGATATCAAAATTTTTATACATGCACCATCATTTTTTAACATAGAAAATATATGTGCAAAAAAATCTATTTATTCAAGGTCAATACAATAATATTTATAACAATGGAGCCTACAAACAATATTTTTCATCATCATATCACTCGTAGGGATTTGTACTTAAGAGGTTAATACAAAAAACATTATGCCTAACCAAGTAGACTCCTTGTGGGGTTTGAAAGCATGTGGAAGGGATACATGCCATTATGCAAACCGCTAGATTATCCATTAAGAAGACATATATCTTGACATTACAAATGTCCTCCATATTTGAAAGTAGGCAGAAAGCGTAACATCCAATACCTCTCGATCATCTATTTATATAACTTCTCTCTCATACTTTGAATTAGAAAAAACCTATTAATAGAATAAGATATTTGTCTCTTTATATATATATATATATATATATACTTTAATTTATTTATTTTAATTATGGTATATTTTTGTTTTAAATATTATATCTTAATTGAACATACTATTAATTGGGCTAAGAAACACCCTAGAATCAAGTATATGAGAGTTGTGCAAGTGTAATGTAATAAAATTTATAATAATCAAAATAGTATTGTTTAATATATTTTTAATAAGAAAATCAATATAAAACACAAATACACACACACACACACACACATATTGGTGTAATTTCTCAAATGGTCAATATCAGCGCTTGGAAATCTCTATGACATTATATTCTACTTTAGTATGTTCCTTGCAGAAATTTAATATGAAATGCTACACTCTTTCATAATTATGAGCTCCAATAAAAACTACAGCACGTATTATGCATAATTTACGACTGCGGACAAAATTATATTCCCTAGACCTATGAACTTCTCTAGAACAACAAAAAGAAAGGACTATAAAGTATTCCTTATAGAAAGTAAAAAATATATAGAGGTTTACTTGGAATGTGTGACAAGGTTTACTCTCCTTTTTGTTTGTCAGTGCCGATCATAGATTTGACTGCTATAATTATAACATGCACATATAGTCATCAAAAGAAAAATATCTACGACATCTATATAGCATAATCCAATGAGTCTATTCAATGGATAAAAAAGGCATCAAAATACATCAATGTAAATATAACATAACACATATAGGAAAATAGTCTACTATTGCATTAATAAAAATGGAGAGATATTACAACCAGATATAGGAGTTGATATTGTAGATATCTCCCCAAGTTGACTTATCCTTACAAAAAGTACACCTCAATGTAACCCTAATGCATGAGGGTATGATAGGTCTCCAAAATTCCACCTTGATGTTATAAATGTCTGTTGATTTATAGGAGAGGGTGGTGGTTTAGGAATTTCTATACATTTACAAACCTAAGCTTGAGATACTCTCTTGATGGGAGAATAAGATCAAGGGACAAGAGGTGAAATCACCAAGGTAGGATTAGATATGATTCAACATTTAATCCAAGGTAAATGGTCGAAACAACTCCTAGAATCTTCTGGAAGAGTAAACTTCGAGATTGTTTTTATTTTTCCTGAATTTCAAGAGCTGGCTCACCACCAACAAGTGACCACACACTAATGATTACTACAGGTGTGGAATAGATAAAGTTTTTGGTGAACATACATCTGTAAAGAGACAAGGTGCGTTGGGACTTAAAAGCCTCAAAATGAAGAAATTAATCCCATAAACTTGGGGATTTGGCATAGTCATACATAGGGATTTGTGTAGGGATGATGAAAAGGTGTTCATGGATGATGCTTGGTCCAGTTTGTAGGTATATTAACTAGATATTACAAAATGGTACATAACATATTTCCCCCTAAAGAGTAAATTCGGAAGCACTGGTTGATGACTAAATTATTTACCTTGTGACATGTCGATATCAAGAACAACTAGTCGAGATCGTCCTCTATTACAATACATTTTATCATGATATATTTTCTGAGGGAGGAATACCCATGCTCAAAATATAATGTAACATTACATGTATAATGATAAAATGTACAATGATTAAAAAAAATTCCACTATTGACAAAGTGTGGATCCATGATTATATGAGTACATGACCATATCCATCATGCTTTATAGTCATGAATTAATCCTGAAAGCATAACCTCGATAGATGGAACTATATTTGGTGTCCTCTATCTCATTCACTCAATTGTCAAAGTATGACTATAAAAATTCGAATAAAGGAGCTTGAATCAAACATGGTAGACACCATATGATTACAGATCATTGATGTATTTCCTTAACAGACATGAGATAAACCAATGATGTTGTTAATTTCTATCAAGGCACAACAATGAAATCCATACAGTGTGAATAAATGAGTTGAGCTGGAACACCACAAAAAATATTTTGGTCCATGTCTAATGATGAAAACCCATCATCGAGAGAAAGGACACTTTCCATTGATCTATGCAAGATCCAAGGTACTAAAAGGATATTTTATAACTCAACTTCCTAGATAATGAGATGATTTCAATGGGAAGTGGCCCATCATAAGAGGGCCTTGATGTATCTCTTATAAAGGAAATGAAACTGATATCAAGATTTGAGACAAAATGATGTTGATGTAGGGTTGGTTCAGGAATGACAAGTATAAATATAGGATTAAGAGTATTATATCATATATTAAGTGTAATAATTCTCTTGAGAACATCGGTGAAATTGAATGGAGTTGGAAGCATTGCCCTAAAACCAAAAATGGATGCTTTGAAATGATGTGATGACCCAAAATAAAATCATCGTTCCCGACCCAATAGCCACAAAGCTAAAGTGGAATATTTTTGTGTTTAAGAGCGACTCGCTAACATAATAGGTGGGGTATCCCATTTTCCCAATTTCCCTAACCATTTCTGGTTAGTACCTCTTTCAACAAGCTTGAGGAGGACAACATATGTGTTATGAAACGAGCTCAAAAAATAGAATAAAAGAGAGATCAACGACTTAGAAATAATCCACTTCAAGGTGGAAACCTCCTTTAAATTACATAAATGAAAATTTATGAGATGATTCAAATGAAAATACCTCCTTTCTATATATTGGAGACCTAGGGGTCACAATATAACGCAAACCAACATAATAATAACAAAGTAAGGGTACAAAAATAACAATAGTGGGCTTCTATGGGGTACAAAATAATAATATAGGGACTAAATGGGAAAAAAAACAAGAATAAGGGGCTACAATAACAATAAAATTAAGGGGATACACTAGTATTGTAGGGACCTAATATGCCACTCTCCTTCAAAAAAGTGTTGTCCTTAACGCCTGATTACTTATGCATGCTTCTGTATAAAATTCTCATCCTCCCATAGAAAACTTCAGTTGGTAAGTTCTTCCACTTGATGATATAGTATGAAATTGATCTATTTCATAGCTTTCTAGTTCTTATTTATGTGACTTCTTCAAGTTCCACTATTTTTTTTCCTTCCTCATCAAGTTTTGGCAATATTGTTTGAACTGTGACATGCTCCATCCATATTATCCATGTTATCGGATCCTTTCCATCAAAATTTCCCAAACCAATCTTATCTTCCATTCCATTCTTCAAAATATCCATCTTAGCTTCCATGTCATTCATCTTAGCTTCCATGACATTCATCTTAGCTTCCATTTCATTTTTCGTTAAAATGTTTTGCACTTTGTCTCGTAATTTTGATATATCATGTTGCTATTATTCCTCTTCATGCGTCAAAGTAAATATTTATGAGGGATTAATGAGTGTGTAATTATTTTTATTAGGATTTATAGAACCCAACACTACTATCTATGGTTCAATATGCCCCTTGAATCACTTAAAACTAAATTTTCAAATAAAAGTTATGCAATTTATATAAAAAAACTACATACCTTTCTCTTTATTTTGATAAGATCTATATTGATACCAATGTATCTCTATGATTTCACATCCCCAATATTTGTGCTTCCACTCTGTAGTATCTCTCTAAATCTTATTTCCAATTCTATAGGTGAGACTTGATTTTGATTCTTCAAGTAAAAGTAATGTCGAATCTCCCACAATGACATAATCATGGACTTATTTAGCCGAGTGAGGTTGCAAAGTGCGCCACATGTTACTATTTCCACCTTTGGCTCTAAAATCGATACACAGGATACTACAGTCCATGTGATTTCAGCTACGTTTGACAAAATTCCAATTTTATGCTCATAGAGAGAGTTATGATGATTTTTCCAAGGTCACATCTTTGAGATGAAATTTGGGAGCTTGCAAAAACCCTAACATCCACAGATCATATCTCCAAAAATGTTGCAAACCAAGATCTAAAATATTTACCCACGGTTCCTATAGATTTCTTCGCAAATGGATTTTTTTTTTATCTTCTTAACCTTCATATAAAACAATTTATAGCGAAAATTCCATGATGACCTGTTTGAAGCTGTAAAACCATGTAATCCAAAGCTTTGATAACCAATGTAATGAAACCAGCTCATAAAATAGAAAATAGATAGATCAATGACTTAGAAATTAGCCACTTCAAAGGGGAAACATCATTTAAATTATATTAATGAGCAATTCTTAGATGATTCAAATGAAAATATCTCCTCTCTATATATAGGAGTACAAGGGGTCACAATATAATATGAGCCGACATAATAATAACAATGTAAGGGCACAAAAATAACAATAGTGGGCCTCTATGGGGCACAATAATAAAATTATGGTGAATACATGAGCACACCAATAAAAATTAGCAGATACACTAAAAATAATAATAAGGGGATACACTTGTATCATAATAACCTAACAATATGCTTGAACTGTAAGTTCACCACTTAGATGAATCCCTGTGAATGTAATTGATGAACACTGAGAAGGAGTGGCTCATTCATGTCATGTTTTATGAGTCCATATTTGTTTTTTGTTCTTACGAGTCCAGTGAGGGTCTAACTCGACCCCTTTTCCATGTTTAAAGAATTTCAAAAAGAGGAGAAAAAGAAACCTCAAAAGCCTATTTTTTTTAAATATTGTCTTTAGTGTGAAAAGACATAAAAAAGTACTCAGGAGAAGCTCTAATCCATGTTCCAATAAGGCATTCCTTTTCTATAAATAGTCTAACTCAGTTCAAAAAATGATAGTTATATAATTAAACATCTTTTCATTTACTTTAAGGATTTCGAAAAGAAAAGTGCTTGACAATATTTTCATACTTTCAGAGTTTGGAAAGAGCTAAAAGAGGACTCCATGGGTTCATTTTTGTAGATATACATAGCCTAGAAAGTGATAAAAGTATGTTCTTTGGTCAAAATGATCTTGTGAGACATCATCAAAATCTGTCAAACAATTGTCCACCTGCTCAAAAATCCCCCAAAGGATTAAGAATATATGTTTCATGAAAAAATTGAATCATATTTAGGTCAAAATACTATAATTTTAATGCATTAGTGATGCAAATTACCGTAAAATAGAAAATATGTAATTCCTTTTTACCATTTTACATTTACCTCTTGGAGGGTGATTTTTGAGTGTTTTTTCCCTAAATATTCAACAACGAATTGCGACCAATCCAGTGGACCACTTATATCATCGTCACTTCTAGGTAGGATATATGGCCCGCCTCTCCCTTTTCATGAATCCTTTTTTTCATTTTATGCACATTCTTCTAGATTTTGAGGTACCTAAGGATTTAATTTCTCGCCCTATCTCAAACAGAACCCCAGAAAGTCGAAAGGAGCATTGGAAAAATAATTTTTTCATTGGGGAGGGCATTGCGATGCACAATATTCCCTTAAGAGGGTGCATTGCATGCAATTCCCAAGTGTTTTTTCTTTCTTCCTAATTATTTCCATATTTTGCATGAAATTTGTGCTCATGATATTTCTCCTGATGTTTTAGTTGTCTATAAGAATAAAATGGATTTTATATGGAGGAAAAGAGAAAATTAGCAAAAATATTTAACTATAGCTAATGGTCCTGCTACTATCCAAGCTTAAAGAGATTGCAAATTTTTTAAATTATTCAAGCATCCTCATTAAAGGCAACACATGGAATTGTTGAGATATCTTGTACATGCATGGGATGTTAAGGCATAAGAATTTAGGCTTCGTTAACATATGATTTAAATTAAATTAGATGATATATACTTCTTGATAGATATATCTAGGGGAGCTTCGCCCATTTCCTTATCTTTTTCAAAGGGTGGAGGAGAGGCATCAAAGGATCACATCAATGCACACTACATTATGAGATCCCAGCCGAATAAATATGGGAAGATTGATGTCAAGAATGTCGTATGTTTTCCATTAGGAACGATCGTGTTTATCATTTCCATATCGGTCAATAGTGTGACCCTCCATGTGGCCAATAATTCACATATCAAATATTTTCTAGAATAACTAGAAACTATAGTATTCAACTTGAGTGAGGGAGTAGTAATAAACATAAAGGAGAAATTGACCAAAGAAAAATAAGTATGGTTGAATAACTTTCTTTATGGTTGAATGTTGTTGATAACCTTACATAGTTTGAACGTCACATGGATGGATCATCCGATGGCATACCAGAGACCAGGGTTGATGATATTCTTATAAGGTTGCAACGACATACCATTGGTATTCCTAGCCATTTACCTCAGTTATTAAGCAATATGGCTCGCATAATGCCGGGCTATCATCAACACTATGACTAGTCAACTAGAAGGCTTATAGATAAATTTTTACTGCATCTATATCATAGGGTGTAGGGCCAGATTTGTTTGAGGAAAAAATTTATAAAACCAAAATTATATGTATGTATGTATGTATGTATGTATGTATGTATGTATGTATGTATGTATGTATGTATGTATGTATGTATGTATGTATGTATGTATGTATGTATGTATGTATGTATGTATGTATGTATGTATATGTATATGTATATATATATATAACTATATTTGGTTTTTCTTATGGTTCTATTAACTTTTCAAAGTATGCAATGTGTATTGAATTTATTTTATATCTGTCACTAATGTCTATCTAAACCGTGATTAGCAAATCCATCTGTGAATGTATTGAGATTCCTAAAAATAAGTTGATATTGGATGAAATAAAAATATCCTTCGAGAAGGTGAACACTCAAGAACATAAGAAGCATAGTTTGACTTCTAACTGAATAGACATTAGTCAACTATAGTACCATAAGTTGTGTGTTGAGTCTGATAAATATATGATAGATACTATTAGAAATAACATTAGACAATAGTTTCATCATTCTGCTATACTCCATGATGTTATTAGTAGAGTGACCTATAAAAATCCCTTGTAACTCACTAAATCTCCATTCATAGGATATATGGCCCATGTTCAGGAAGGGTGGTTTTGATTACTACAACTAGAACCATCAGCACAACCAATATATGGCTCGATGGATGTCAAGATCGGTAAACCAAATGTAAAAAAAAAATAGGAAAATGCGAAGGTAACACACTGTAAAAATCATCAACATACCTATATATAGCATCTACATAGTATAATATGAAAAAAATCAAGCATAGTGTTTCTTAATGATCTTTATGTGGTCAAAATTATGTGTTGAGGTAGAATTGATTAACTGCAGTTAGTCAATTTATTGATAACTGAAATTCTTAATTTGGAAGACTGAGGGAAATCTAAATAATTTATGACTTAAAACAAAAGTATATTAAACATGAAATTACAATGGAGAACAAAGAAAAGAGACAAGAAACATTTATTACGGAGTTCATCCCTAGTGGACTACGTCTCTGGGCCCGCTTTTAAAAGGGGCATCCACTTTATTAGAATTTATCCAAGGAAGTATTTACACAAAAAATAAACCATATCGAATGTGCTCGCAGGCACCTTTGGTTATTGACAACAGAAAAATTTCTCTCTCATTTTTCCAACGCTTATCTCTGTGCGCAATTCTGCTGCAAGACAACCAGTAAACACTGAAAACAATAGTACCTCTCTTGCTCAAAATTTCAATACAAAGTCACTCATATGTGTTCATGAAGAAAAAATTCATGGTTTATATAAGGCTTGGTCTTGAACTGCTGAAAGAAAAATTAGGGAAAGTGGTTGATAAAATCAACAGTTTTAGGTCTTAGTCTTGTCACATGTGATAAGTGACAAGGTGGTTTGATTTACACCTTGGTGCAATTTAAGACAAAAACCCAAAATTAGATCATAGGATAAAACTTATTCCTGACAGTCAGCAAAACAACATGGAGGAGCAGATGGTCGCATATGAGCAGGTGCCCTATTCCAAAGGTTGCTATGAGCTACGGTGCTTCTGCCTGACAGTTGCATTCTCCACATTGACGTGCCTCCACGATACCCGCACGATCTTGCCCAATAGTTTATGCAACGGTTCTAATGTGGTTTTCCTTCTGACATTTTCATTGCTCACATGCGCTTCTTCAGTGTGGTTGGAACATGGTTACTACTGGCTGTTAAGAATGTGGGTTTCAATTTGGGTTAATTAGATAATTTGCAATGTTTTAATACAAGTCCCGAAAGGTTTATTTCTAAGGTTTTACATTATATTTTGTATATGTATAGCGCTAGGTCCCTACCATCATAGGTTTTACATGGCAAGGTTTACAATATGGTTTGTGGTATAACTTAAGTGTTAATACTTAGGTCTACGAATTTTCGACTTAGGTTATTCACCCTAGCTTTTAGTAATAGAGTTTACATTTCTGAGGAGTTTCACCATAGGTATAGAGATGCACTAGTTATTTTTCCACACATATACATTTTGAACAACATTTTAAACATGACATCCAACTCAACCATGATTAAGTACTCTTATCAGAACACTGGAGGAAGAACTGAATGATTTGAAGACTGAACTGGCCATCGAACAAACTGGATCTCACTGGACCTCACTGTTCATTTGTACTGAACAAGATCCACCTGGATCAATCCTCTCCACTTGAAAGATTTTAGACCACAAAAGTTTAATTTAAGCATATCTCAGGTGAGGGTATAACTCCCTCACTTTTCTAATCTCTATCCACCTTGTCTTTCTCAGATTCATGCCCTTGAGTCCCACTCGAAGGTATTCAACATCTCCTCATCTAGAAGTGCAAACTCTCCTATCCAATATGGAATCTTACTGCAACTCATTCATATACTCAGGTGCCAAATCATCGATAGTAGGAAATTGTGTATCTCTCTCTAGATAAATGATCATCGGAGGTTCATACAACTTCCAATTTTCGACATTTACAACTAAATAAATACACATGTAAGGTGGTAAATGTAATTAGAATGCATTATTTTCAACCTTTTAAACAATATATAAAGGAACATACCTGATGAGTTTAAGTTACCTGATGAGTTTAAGTTCCTTACCTTCTCCTTTCAACCTATCCTTACTGATATACACCATATCTGATCGCCGACCTGAAAATCATGATCGACTAGATGCTTATCGTAGCGTAGTTTGTACTTGGCCTGACTCTTGTATAACTAATATTACACTGCTTCATGTATCTCTTGTATCTGTTGAATGAACTTAACTTCTTTCTTTGAGTCGTCGTATCCATCCACTTTAACTTCTTCACCTAACCAGAAGTCCATCGATGACTTTGGTAGATACCCCAAACATGTTTGAAATGCTGATTGATGAGTCGAAGAATGTAAGGCTCGATTGTAAGCATGTGAAATATAACGTAAATATTCATCTCACAACTTAGGATGTTTATCGCAGTAACCTTGAAGAATATGTATCACATCCATGTTCACCACTTCTGTCTGCCCGTCGGTCTATAGATGAAAATTTGTGCTCTTCTTCAGCTTTGTGTCCATGAGTCCCCACAAAGTGGAACAAAATTCTCCTACAAAGCGAGTATCTCCATCAGAAATAGTATAAGTAGGTAACCGAAAATGAACTCGTACCTGTTTAAATAACATCTGTGTCAATTTTTCTGCAGTTACTTGTCTTTTGAATGGAAGAAGAATGCACATCTTGCTGAATAGATCAGTCATAGAATACATGTAATCATACCCTCTCCTGGACATAGGCAACCCTCTAACAAAATCCATGGAAATTTTATCCCATGGGCGCAAAGTAACTACAAGTGTCATGTACAAACCAAACTTTGGATTGTTTGGATTTCTTGTTGAAGACCTCATACATCCTTTAATGTACTTCACAATTGTTTCATACATGTGAGTGTTATAGGATCATTTTTCACCCTGATGTGATTCATGATTGTCTCTTTGGATTTGGGCACCCATTCCCACAAACTTGAATAAAAGTTCATAAAAAACAGTGTTTAAAATCCCATATGCGGATATGCCCAAACTTTTCCACGTGTATACATGAGTCTAGAGATACTTTTCCGCATATGCCATTAAAATCATTAAAATATATATAAAAATCCCTTTTTTCGAGGCTGGGTTGATGGCTATTCCCATAATTCAACCACCCCAGCTCGTGGCCAACTGTTTCTAACAGATTGAAACTACTTTGAGGGAGTATAAAAGCCCCTCATATACATGGCCTAAGGGAGAGAGAAAATTATAGACATTATACTCTGTTGGAGCTCAATCCAAGTCTGATTTCCTATGCCTCCTCCACTTCCCATATTTTTACAGGAAACCCTTGTTTCCTGGAGATGTTCATCAGCTTATATGCCATCTCGTGTGCACAATTCTTGAAAGAATCCTAGTGAGGCAAGGGCAGGACGGATCCAGACGACGGTCTGTTCGAAGATCGTGGAAGGATTTAGGTGACCTCTCCACCTTTCTATTATTGTACATGCTGTTCGTAATGAAGAAGAACCATCTTGTTCCCGAATTAACGTGTTAATATCTTCTTGCATATGTGAAAAGATTGTTAATTAAGAATTTATTATTGTTTATATGATGTTTCACATGGATTACACTGAAATTTATGAATGATATATGTTGTACAACTAGATTTCCATGCATGTCTCTTATTGATTTCTAGGTTGAAGAGGAAGAAGGGTTGCTGGGGGTTTGGACCCCACGGGATCTACATCAAACGTAGGATCTACGGGTGAGTTCTAAAATATATAATATCTAGTTTTTAGCAGACAAGTTTGGTTGTGTGAGTCCTTCTTGAATAGCATGCCCTGATCTATGGAGGTTTTTGACCCAACGACCTCTAGGGAGTTATTTCCCAAAACAGAACTGGCGACTCCACTAGGGATCACATTCCTGTGATTCCCCTTTTGGGTGGTTTCAGCTGTTTTAAAGGTTTCCGATAGTTTTAATCATTATTTCTAGTCCAGTTAGTTTTTTCTCAGTTAGACTAAAGCCCTGGTTTTTTAGCCAGGCTTGATCATTTTTATTTTTCATTATTTACTTTTCCATACGCTATTTTTCCTCTACACAAACACGTATACATGCAGTTTTTGTCAAAGGAAATCGCGTATACGCATTTTTCCTTTGCCACAGTCGCGTATGCACGCTTGTTTCAAAACTGCTAAGTAGCGTATGCCTGGGAAAATTTTGAAATTTTTGATTTTTTGGCTTTTTGGTCTTTCTTGCCTTGGATACCTATTCTTGCGGTGTCCTTTTAGTCTCTGGATTGTGTTGAAAGTGGTTATTGGTCTTTCTCTCTCTTGTTTGGTTGAATACTGGCTCATTTGGGAAAAAAAAATTTAGTGCTTGCATTTCTGGTTCGAGTACCAAGATCTCTTTCTGGAGATTCTTGGTTGTTCTACTTAACTAGGATAGAGAGTTTCTGCTCATATGCTCTTTCCTAAATTTATGTCTTGCTTTGCACTTTAATTTTTTCCTGCTTTTTGGTTGGTTTTCTTGAGTTCATCGGACTAGGTCTTGTTGCAATTTTTGAAGAGTCATTGTTGGTTCTTTGAAGTTTTGTTTGCTGCAAGATTGTGCTATTCTTCTGGGCTGAGTTACTGAGTTTATTGCCTTCGTTTTGCTCGTATAAATCTTGCTACTAAGTGGCACTATAAGATTTAGAGCATTTTTGTTGAATTTTTGCTTGAAATTGAGAGATTGTTGGGCTTGGGAATTGGATAGTTTTTCTTGGTCTCTTTGAAATCTTCTTTTTATAAAATTCAAAAGCTTGAAAACATTTTGTTTTGCCATTGCCTTTGTTTTGCATTTTTGTTTTGGTTTCTCTCCATCTTTTGAAGCCTTGTTGAGATTTCTTACCTTCGGTTTCTGACTTGATTTGGGAAGGGAATTTTCATTGGTTTCTTTCTCATATTTTGAGCATATTTTGGTGTCTTTATACTGAGAGTTTCTAATTTGGGAACTAGCTTTGTGGACAACTGGAAAAGTGATAGAACTAGGGGATTCTTGGAAATTTCTCTTTGCTTTGCTAGATTTTTCATCTTATAATTGGCATGCTCTTAGTAATTTGCATTAGGTGCACTTGAACATTTGTAGTCTTTTTCATAAATTTTTTGAGTGTGAGGTTTGATATCTGAAAACAAAAAATAGTCTCGTAGAACCCGTGTAGAAATTTATTTTCATCGAAAGGCAATTACTGCATATGCATGTAGTTTGGTTTTCATTAATTTCTTTTCTGCATCATAAAACATCATGAGTTTCATTTCCATATTCCCTTGACTTAATATAACAGCCAACTAAAATAAGTGCATTAATTTAAAAACAACTAGCAAGCTTTTTACTAAGTGTCATACAGCAACTAGCTAGGTTGTAGGGCTTTGGATTAGGTGAGTGGAGAGTTAACTCTCCAAGTCTGCTCAAACTAAAACATAGAAGTTTATTAAATGAGTGAAATCCAAAACCGTTAGGTGGACCGGGGAAGCTCTCCTCCAGAGATTCAAGCGCGAGGGGAAGTGAAGGTTGAGAAGAGAGATACCCCCTCTCTGATTTACTGGATCTTTCCTTAAGACCGTTCCGCCCGGCTGCTGACATGGATTGGTGCCCTTAGTTTCCATTCCTAGGTACCACACAGGTGACTGTGGGGGGGGGAATACCCATGGTACCTGAGGCAGACGTCGTATCACTTCTAGCAGTACATCTGGAGGGTGCCCCGGCAAAGGCTGTTGTCAGGAGGTCGGCGTAACTATTTATGTTACCTTCACTAGTAGGCCTAGGCCGTAATTATCCCAGAATACTTTCGGGAGGTCCTATTTTTCTCTTTCTCATATTTTGGTGTCTGGTCCTAATCACCCGGAGTGGAAATACCTGAAGGCTGCTTGCTTGGTTGCATCTTAGGGATTTTTTTCGTGAGTGCTCTTTGCTCCGAGCTTGCTTAGCTTTATACTTTTTTGAGTCTAATTAATCTGTTAAAGTGGCTGATCAAGTTCCTCGTCGATCAAGGAGAGTTCAGGGGTTATCTCTCGAAAGTGTTGAGCCTTCTTCAAGAAGGCGTACGAGTAATATAGCAGGTGAATATCACCCAGTGGTATCTGACGCAGCGGAGAGAGATCCTCCGCTAGGGCTTGAAGGTGCTGTAGTTGGTTCTAGTGTTGGTTCTGAGAGGAGCACTCCGCTCACCTCGAGAGTCTTATTTCCAAGAGAAGCAGAAGAAGAAGTAGAAGTAGAGGAAGTAGCTCAGTCTCCTGAGTAACTTCCATCTCCTCTTCCTTTTGATTCTCCATTTGTTTTTTAGTACATCGGACTTGAGTCAGAAAGACCAGAAAGTCCTTATCCATCTCATTCATACCTTTCGATGGCCACAACTGGGAATGCGGCTGCGGTTTTGAGTGCTGCAAGCATTCAGACTCGTGCTTTTGTAGAAGGAGGAGGCACAATTGCTATATCTTCGATTGCTTCTAGTACTGCTGTGTTTGGCTCTGGTTTCACCCAAGCACAAGCTTCTCAATCTGGTCCCTTTTGTTTTGGAATGCCCATTAGTGGGATTCCTTCATTTTCCTTTTCCGCTGCTGCAACTGTGTCTGCACCCATGTCTTCCATGGATAGTGGGTCAGCTTCTTTTCAAGGGTTCCCCTTCGAAAGTTGGCATATTCCTAGTTTGAATCATTCCTTAGGGTCTTTTTCTTTTACTTCTCAGACTCATAGTTTTAACCCCTTGGTCTGAAGGTCAGAGTTCGACTACCTTTACAAGTTGGAACCCTGTATTTACAGCAGTGGGGGCAGGCAATCAGTTTCTCGCTGGTCAACAAGGGAATGTTTCTTTCCCTTCATCGAGTGCTTATTAGGATTTTTCCCCTCTTTCTAATGCTTGGAACCCCTATCAGGGAGTTTCCTCTTTATTCTCTACTTCGGGGGGGGAATTGGTCCGGTCTATGGTAACTCTATGTTGGGAGGGGGTCCTTCTCCAAATGCTGGGTCCTATGGCCCAACATTTTCTATGAGTTCTTTCTGGAAACTTGGTGCCTCATCAAATCCAAGTTATTCTTTTCAGAATGTTGGGAATTCATCCCACCAAAGATGGAATCCTTAGGCTCCTCCTCGTTTACCTTTTCTGGCAACGTTGAACTTTCCAGATTTGTCGAAATTAAGGAATGATCCGATCCGATATAGTCCGGGGTGGCCTCCGGTTCCTACCAAACTAACTTCAGACATTTCAAAGTTTGAAGGCAAGAATGGAGAGGACCCGGCTGATCATATCACCACTTTCCATTTATGGTGTTCATGTAACTCCCTGATCAAGGATTCGATTAGGTTGAGGTTGTTTCAACACACCTTGACTGGAAACACTGCCAAGTGGTACATTGAGTTAACTGGGGGCAGTTTTGCTACTTTTGGAGATTTGGCTACTATATTTCTAAATCATTTCCATTTGCCTGTCCGTTATGATGTCGAGACTAAACTCCTAGCTAATTTTAAGCAGGACGACACAACCCACATTTCTGATCATATTTAGGAATGGTGGAGAAGGAAGAGGCTCATCAAAGCTTATATTACAGGAGAATTTCTTTTGGAATGGTTTTTGAAATCTATGCAGGCAGATATTTCTAAGGATGTATCCCTATTAGGAGTATTTTCTGAGGAGCGGGCTATTTTTATGGCCCAACAGCTTGAATTGATATATTCTCAGTCTGGTGTCCTTCATAAATATTTGCCTAATGCTCCTTGCTCCAAATTAGACATATCCAAGACTAAACGCGGTCCTCATGGTGACGGACTTATTGGGTCGATCAATAGTGGTGCAGCTAACCTACTTAGTCAATTGCAGCAACTGTCTATATAATCTGATTCTTCTGGTTAGGATGTGCCTACTAAGCCATCGCCTTCTCAATATTTGTCGGTAAATTCCGTTAAAACTGCTAACCCTAAAGAAAATCAACAATCTAAAGGGAAGAAGAAGGGACGGAACAATAATAAGAAAAAGGGTAAGAATGGGAAGGGTAATGCAAATCAATCCAACGAGCATGTTGGTGAGGGCCCAAAGGATAAAAAGAAAGTGAAGTTTCCATGCAAGCTATGTGTTGGAGACCATCTTACTCACCTTTGCCCTAAAATTCAGGATGCATAGCGCTTGTTAGCTCAGCAGGGTTCTTCTAGTTCCCAGGCTATGTTGAAAAACCCTTTTCCCCAAGGGCAACAGCTAGTTGTTGGCGCGAATCAAAATACTAGGGCTTCCTCTGGGGGCACCCACGAAGGGGAAAATCCATCAAACATATACATGATAAGTGCTCATGCGGATATTTCTACGAGATCCCGTGATTATGGCGAAGATGAGTCTTCGAAAGGCAAAGGTGCTCCCGATCGTAATGAGCCGCTTCATATTATGAAGCCTACTATTGAGCCTATACCTCAGATGCCAAAAGCATCTACCAAGTGTATGATAAATAATCCAAATGCCAGGGCTGCCCAGAACTACTCTATTGTGGAAGATCTGGCACAGATTCCTTGTGCCATGTCAGCTCTTGAGGTGCTCCAGTCTTTTCCAGCTCAGCGCAGTGCTCTGCTCACTGCTATTGGTGTTACACCATTTTTTGGTCATATAACCTATTATCATTAGATGGACCCAAGTACACAATGTAAGACCAATTTTACCCTAAGTAAAATTTCCTTCACTATGTTAAATAACTTAATAAACCACATTTATTAGGTTGTTTATGGTCTAAACAGGAAACCCCAAAAGGAAATATTAAACAAACCTATATTTGTTTGATTTTCCTTATGGAATAATTAATTAAATCATAATTTAATTATTATTCCTAGTCATGTTTAACCCAAAACAAAGAAATTAATTAGATAAACCTTTATTTATCTTATTAATTTCTAGGAACAATTATTTAAATCTTATTTAGATAATATTCCTTGTTAAATATGACCAAATAACCCACAAATAATTAAATAAATCATTATTTATTTGATTATCCTTCAACCACTTCCTTAAAAAGATAAATAAATCATTTATTTATTTATTATTAACAAATAAAGGGATTTGACCCAGGTCAAATACCTTTTCCCTCCAACAAATATAATAAAATATTCCATAAAAGGTGGATCTAGATTTGGTTAACATTATTTTAATCATACACCAAGATCTAGAATGACCCAATATTTTGTTATAAATAGGAGGGTTTTTCCTACCATTCTTCACCTTTTTTTGCCTATTAGATCACTCTAGATCTAAACTCTTGGTCTGACTTTGAGCCATTATCATTGTCATATTTTCCATTATTTGCTGTGTGAGCTCCCTTTGATTTCTATCTTTGTCTGGGTTTTCTACACCAACAGGAGAGAGAAATGCTAGATCTGAAGTGCTGAGGACTTCCAAGAACCCATCCCATTGAGGAGAATTGGAAACATCTTCTTTTTTTCCTCCCAGGTGCCCTTAATATAAAAATTCTTTCAAAAATTGTTCTTGTCTTGTCTATTGGATATATGGAGCAAACCCTTCTTTTTACTGCTTAATGTCTTTCTATGTATAGATCTGGTTCTTTGCAGCTCTTGTCTTGATCAATTAACTGCAGATATGA